>CABFOT010049583.1:2402-12744 GCA_900660305.1 Cetomimus sp. NI1144 | reverse complement strand
AAGGAAGCAGAGCAGGAGGCCTCCAAGCGAGCAGAAGCTGAGGCAACGGCACTAGAACAGAAAAAGCAGGCTGATGCAGAGATGGCCAAGCACAAAAAACTTGCCGAACAAACAATTAAGCAGAAATCTCAGGTTGAGAAGGAGCTGGCAAAGGTTAAACTGCAACTGGATGAGACTGATAAGCAGAAATCTGTCTTGGATGAAGAGCTCCAGCGTTTAAAAGATTATGTGAATGCTGCTGAAGTCCAGAGAAAACAATTGGCCGATGAACTGGCTAAAGTCCGAAGTGAAATGGATGTCCTCCTTCAGATGAAGATAAAATCTGAGGAGACAATGTCTAACACAGAAAAGAGTAAGCTGTTCCTTGAATCTGAGGTGTTGAAAATGAAACAACTCGCCGAAGAAGCGACCAGGCTAAGATCAGTTGCTGAGGAGGCTAAGAAGCAACGGCAGATCGCAGAGGAGGAGGCAGCTCGGCAAAGAGCTGAGGCTGACAAGACACTCAAGGAAAAACTGGCTGCCATCAATGAGGCCACTCGTCTGAAGACTGAAGCTGAAATTGCCCTGAAAGATAAAGAAGCCGAAAATGAAAGACTCAAAAGAAAAGCTGAGGATGAAGCTTATCAGAGAAAGCTGCTAGAGGACCAAGCTGCTCAGCATAAGCAAGACATTGAGGAGAAAATCACACAACTGAAGAATTCATCTGATTCTGAGTTAGAGAGGCAAAAAACTATTGTGGAAGAAACTCTCAAGCAAAGGAAGGTGGTTGAAGAAGAGATCCGTGTCATTAAACTTAACTTTGAGAAAGCATCAAGAGGCAAGTTAGATTTGGAGCTTGAATTAAACAAACTGAAAAGCATTGCAGAAGAGACACAGCAGAGCAAACACAAAGCTGAGGAAGAGGCAGGACATTTTAAAAAGCTTGCTTCAGAGGAAGAGAAGAAAAGGAAAGAAGCTGAGGAGAAAGTCAAGAGGATCACAGCAGCAGAGGAAGAGACAGCCCAACAATGCAAAGCTGCTCAGGCGGAAGTTGAACGCCTCAAGAAGAAAGCCACTGAAGCAAATAAACAGAAGGAGAAAGCGGACAAAGAGGCAGAGAAACAGGTTCTTCTAGCCAAAGAGGCTGCACAGCAATTCAGTGTTGTGGAAGAGAAAGCACAAGATGCTCTCAATAAGAATAAAGAGGACGTTCTTGCTCAGGAAAAGCTAAAAGAGGAGTTTGAAAATGCCAAGAAACGCGCAAAAGCTGCAGAGAAAGCCAAAGCCAAAGCAGAGAAAGAGGCTGCCTTACTCCGTCAAAAAGCTGAGGATGCTGAAAAACAGAAAAAATCTGCGGAGGATGAAGCTGCAAAACAAGCTAAAGCTCAAAAGGATGCAGAGAGACTCAGGAAGGAAGCAGAGCAGGAGGCCTCCAAGCGAGCAGAAGCTGAGGCAACGGCACTAGAACAGAAAAAGCAGGCTGATGCAGAGATGGCCAAGCACAAAAAACTTGCTGAACAAACAATTAAGCAGAAATCTCAGGTTGAGAAGGAGCTGGCAAAGGTCAAACTGCAACTGGATGAGACTGATAAGCAGAAAACTGTTTTGGATGAAGAGCTCCAGCGACTGAAGGGTGAAGTAAATGATGCTGTCAAACAAAAAGCACTGGTGGAGAATGAACTGTCAAAAGTCAAGATCCAGATGGAAGAGCTCCTGAAACTTAAGCAAACAATTGTGGAAGAAAACAAGTGCCTCATACAGAAAAACAAAGATAATACCCAGAAATCCCTTGCAGAGGAGGCAGATAAAATGAAAAGCCTGGCAGAGGATGCTGCCAGGCTTAGTGTGGAGGCTCAGGAAGCAGCCAGGCAGAGACAGATTGCTGAGTCTGACCTGGCTGAACAGAGGGCTCTTGCAGAAAAAATGCTGAAGGAGAAAATGCAGGCTATCCAAGAGGCTACAAAACTGAAAGATGAGGCAGAGGAGCTCCAGAAACAAAAAAGCCAAGCACAGAAACAGGCAAAACAACTACTAGAGGACAAACAACAGATTCAGCAGCGCCTTGATGAGGAGACAGAGGGCTTCCAGAAATCATTAGAGGCTGAGCGCCAGAGGCAGCGGGACATTTCAGCTGAAGCAGAAAAACTTAAACTGAGGGTTAAAGAGCTCAGTGATGCTCGGTCAAAAGCTGAAGTGGAGGCTAAGAAATTCAAGAAACAAGCTGATGAAATCAGAGGTCGTCTTCAAGAGAAAGAAAAAGAAACTGCAGAAAAGGTTGTTGTGGAAAAGTTGGAGACACAGCATCTACAGAGCACCAAAGAAGCTGATGAGTTATGCAAAGCCATTGCTGACCTTGAAAAAGAGAAGGAGAAGTTGAGAAAAGAGGCAGAGGAGCTTCAGAATAAGTCTGAAGAGGTATTGTGACATATTAACATTTTACGCCAATATAACTAACCCTTGAAATGAACATTAATCATCTAAGCATTTCATGTGACTGAAAGTAACAAAAAATGTATATGAATGCCATTCAAACTCCATATATAAAATGCCACTATTGTACGTATTGTAATAATTTTGGATTTATTTTGTATATTTATATAATCAATGTAAGACTACATGCAGTGTTTAAGAGGGTATTTCATTGACATGTTATTGATCTTCTTTTCTTCTTTTTCTAATTAGATGGCACTTGCCCAACAAGAACAAATTAAACAAGAGAAGACTATTCTTCAGCAGTCTTTCATCGCAGAGAAGGAGCTATTGTTAAAAAGAGAAAAGGTCATTGAAGAAGAGAAAAATAAGCTTGAGAAACAGTTTGAGGATGAAGTGAAGAAAGCTAAAGCGCGCAAAGATGAACAAGAGTGTCAACGGGAGCAAATGGAAGAGGAGAAGAAGAAGCTTCAGGCTACTTTGGATGCAGCTGTGAAAAAACAAAAGGATTCTGAGGCAGAGATTAATAAAAAGCAAAAAGAGATAGAAAAGCTTGAAAAGAACAGGCTTGAGCAAGATAGACTTCTGGGAGAGGAAAACAAAAGGCTTCGAGAGAAACTTCAGGATCTTGAGGTTGCTCCAAAACAAGGCACATCCAACACTATGGAGATTGAAGTCCAGACTGATAAGGTTCCTGAGGAGCAGTTAGTTACTATGACAGTGGTGGAAACTACAAGCAAGGTTTTCAATGGCTCTGTTGAAATAGACGGGGTGAAGAGAAATGGAGAATCAGTACTAGCTTTTGATGGGATTAGGGAGAAGGTTCCTGCTGAAAGGCTCCATGAAATTGGTATCCTGACCAAGAAGGAATTGGACAAACTGAAAAAGGGCAAAATGTCTTTGCAAGAACTGGGAAAGACTGATAAAGTTCAATCATGTCTCAAGGGACAAAACTGTGTTGCAGGTGTATTGACCCCATCTAAAGAGAAGATGAGTGTCTATCAGGCCATGAAAGAGAAGAAGATTACTCCTGACACTGCCACAATGCTTTTGGAAGCTCAAGCAGCATCTGGTTACATTGTAGATCCAGTAAAAAATAAAATGCTCTCTGTAGATGAGGCTGTTAAGGAGGAGTTAATTGGCCCTGAGCTCCATAACAAAATGCTCTCTGCAGAGAGAGCAGCTACCGGCTTCAAAGATCCCTATACTGGAGACAAAATCTCTCTCTTTGAGGCCATGAAAAAGGGACTTATTGAAAAGGAGCAGGCCACCAAATTCCTAGATGTGCAGCTTGCAACAGGTGGAATCATTGACCCGGTCAATGGTCATAGAGTACCCCTTCAGACAGCCTTCAAACAGGGTCAATTTGATCCAGACATGAACAAGAAACTGACTGATCCCAATGATGATTGCATGTTATTCATTGACCCCAGCACTCAGGAACATCTCACTTACAAGCAGTTACTGGAGAGATGCACTAAGGATGCAGAGACAGGCCTCCTAATATTACAAATAACAGAGAAAGCTGCTCAAAGTAAGAAAACATACACAGATGAGGAGACTAAAGATGTATTCAGTAAAGCAAATGTTGATGTGCCTTTTGGAAAGTTCAAAGGGAAAGCTGTCACCATTTGGGAAGTCATCAACTCCGAATATTTTACTGAAGCGCAAAGAAAAGAATTGATTCGCCAGTACAAGACAGGCAAAATTACAGTGGAAAAGATTATCAAAATTGTCATTACTGTTATTGAAGACAAAGAGAAGAATAATGGAAATGTGTTTGATGGTTTGAGGACTCCAGTATCTGCCAGTGAACTTTTAGAGTCCAAGATTATAAACAAAGACTTGTTCAACAAGTTGAGCAATGGCGATATAACAGTTAAAGAGATCTCTGAGATGGATCCTGTGAAGAAGGCTCTAAAAGGAACAGCTAGCATTGCTGGACTGGTGAATGAATCAAATAAAGAGAAAATGACATTCTATCAAGCTATGAAGAAGGACATGCTATCACCGGAGACTGCCGTGAACCTTCTTGAAGCTCAAGCAGCAACTGGGTTTGTAATTGATCCTGTCAAAAATGAAAAGGTCTCCATTGATGAGGCTGTTAAATCAGGTCTTGTTGGCCCAGAGCTGCATGAAAGACTTCTGTCTGCCGAAAGAGCTGTCATTGGCTACAAAGATCCATATACAGGAAATATAGTATCTCTGTTTGAAGCCATGAACAAAGGCCTTATAAAGAAAGACCATGGCATGCGTCTGCTTGAAGCACAGCTCTCAACTGGTGGAATAATTGACCCTATTAAAAGCTATCGCATTCCACATGAGGTTGCCTGCAAACGTGGATATTTTGACGAGGAAATGAGCAAGACCTTGAACAAAAACACTGATGAAACAAAAGTCTTCTATGATCCTAACTTGCAAGAAAATGCAGCCTATGCACAGCTCATGAAAAAATGTGTCACAGACAAAGAAACTGGACTTCCATTGCTTCCTCTCTCAGAGACGGCCTTAAAGCCAAACGAAGACTATCAGGTTTCTGAGGCCAAGACAAAAGAGACTTTGAACCATTCAACTATGGAGTTAGAGTATGGACCTTTCAAAGGAAGAAAAGTCACTATTTGGGAGATCATACACTCTGAATACATCACTGAGGTGCAAAGAATTGAGTTGATTCGACGGTACCAAATGGGGCAGGTGACGATTGAAAGGCTCATTACGATGGTGGTCACAATGATTGAAGAAAAAGAGGACAAAACAAAGGAAAGGGAGTGTTTTGAAGGCCTTAGAGCATCTGTCACTGCCAGCTCATTGCTAGATTCCAACATCATTGATAAGGCTACCTTTGATGAACTCCAACAGGGTAAAAAGCAACCTAAAGAAATTAGTGACACTGACATGGTCAGAATGTACTTGCGGGGAACAGACTGCATTTCAGGTATCGCTATGGGAGAATCAAAGGAACAAATTAGCATATATCAAGCAATGAAAAATAATATTTTGCAACACAACACCGGGCTTGCACTACTCGAGGCCCAAGCAGCAACTGGTTTCATAATTGATCCAGTAAGAAATCTGAAATATACTGTGGATGATGCCGTGAAGGCTGGAATTGTTGGCCCAGAGCTTCATGAGAAACTTCTCTCAGCTGAAAAGGCAGTAACTGGATACAAAGATCCATATACAGGTAATACGATTTCCCTATTCCAAGCCATGAAGAAAGAGCTAGTGCTCCGTGAGCATGCTATTCCCCTTCTGGAGGCTCAGTATACTACAGGAGGGATCATTGATCCAGTCTGCAGCCATCGTGTTCCCAATGATGTGGCCATTCAACGTGGCTGTTTCAGCAAACAGATGGCTAAGTCCTTCAATGACCCTTCAGGTGACATTAAAGGCTTCTCCAATCCCGACACCAATGGAACTGTTACTTACAAGCAATTACTAGATAAATGCATTAGAGATCCCATCTCTGGTCTGTGCTACTTGCCTCTGTCAACGGTTGAATCTCCTGATCCTGTTAAGAAGTCATATCAGTACACAGAGGAGCAGGCCCAAACTGATTTAGCTAACACTCAAATTGATATCCCTCTTGAGAGTTTTGCAGGAAAGAGTATGACCCTATTGGATGTTATGAGCTCAAATATGCTTCCAGAAAAGGAAAGGCTTCGACTTATGGAACAGTATCGCTTGGGGCAAATCACAAAGGACAGAATGCTAATCATCATCATTGAAATCATTGAACAAAGGGAGATTTTAAAGTCGGAGCAGAGCATGTCATGTGATGTAATAAGAAGAAGAGTTACTATTGAGGATCTTTACAGTGCTCGAATTATTGACTTGCAAACATACAACCTGTTGAAACAAGAGAAGATGACTATTCGTGAGGTAATGGAAATGCCATCAGTGAAACAGTACCTATTTGGTACTGGTTGTATTGCTGGAATTATGTCGGACAACCCTCCGAAGATTAGCATTTACCAGGCTATGAAGAGAGGCCTCATCAAGCCTGAGCTTGCTTTGAATCTCCTTGAGGCCCAAGCAGCAACAGGATTCATGATTGATCCAGTGAAAGATGAACTTTTAACAGTTGATGAGGCTGTACGCAAGGGCCTTGTAGGCCCAGAGATTCATGATAAACTTCTCTCTGCTGAGAGAGCAGTTACAGGTTACAAGGATCCCTACAGTGGAAAAGTGATTTCTCTCTTCCAGGCAATGAAAAAAGACCTTATCCCTGAGGACTATGCCTTGAGGCTTTTGGATGCTCAGAATGCAACTGGGGGGCTAATGGATCCTGAATACTACTTCCACCTCCCCATAGATGTTGCCATGCAACGTGGATACATCAACAGGGAGACACATGACAGAATATCTGATCCTAATTGGGATGGGCAAGGTTATGCTGATCCAACTACAGATGAGAAACAGTCCTATACCCAGCTGCTAAAACGATGCAAAGTTGATAAAGAAAGTGGTCTACGGTTACTCTCACTGGCAGATAGAAGGCTTCTCTTCAAGGGTCTCAGAAAGCAAATCACTGTGGATGAGCTGCTTCGTTCTCAGATTATTGACCAAAAGACATACAAGGAACTCACTGAGGGTCTCACTACAGTAGAGGAGGTCAGCAGAGAACTGAAGAAGTACCTTGAGGGTACCAGCTGTATTGCTGGAGTGTACGTAGAATCTAGCAAAGATCGTTTGTCCATTTACCAAGCAATGAAGAAGAACATGATCAGACCAGGGACTGCCTTTGAACTTCTTGAGGCTCAAGCAGCCACAGGATATGTCATTGATCCCATTAAGAACCTGAAGTTAAATGTCAGTGAAGCTGTTAAAATGGGTATTGTTGGCTCTGAGTTCAAAGACAAGCTCCTCTCAGCTGAACGTGGCGTAACAGGCTACAAGGACCCTTATTCTGGTAAGATCATCTCTCTATTCCAGGCTATGAAAAAGGGCCTCATTCTGAAAGACCATGGAATTCGCTTGCTTGAGGCTCAAATCGCTACTGGTGGAATCATTGATCCGGAGGAAAGCCACCGCTTGCCAGTTCAAACAGCATATGATCGTGGCCTCTTTGATGAGGAAATGAATGAGATCCTCACTGACCCATCTGATGATACTAAAGGCTTCTTTGACCCCAACACTGAGGAAAACCTCACTTACCTACAGCTTATGGAGAGATGCATGATAGACCCAGAGACCGGACTTGCTCTCCTACTGCTGAAAGATAAGAAGCGTGAGAAGAAAACATCATCAAAGTCTTCTGTGCGCAAACGCAGAGTAGTCATCGTTGACCCAGAGACGGGCAAAGAGATGTCTGTGTATGAGGCATATCGCAAAGGACTTATTGATCACCAGACCTATGTAGAGCTTGCAGAGCAGGAGTGTGAATGGGAGGAAATTACCAGCACCTCATCTGATGGAGTTGTGAAATCCATCATCAATGATCGAAGGTCCGGTCGGCAATATGACATTGATGATGCAATCTCAAAGGGCCTCATTGACAAGTCGGCACTGGATCAATACCGGGCAGGAACTCTGTCCATCACAGAGTTTGCAGACATGCTATCGGGAAACATGAGTGGTGTGAGGTCACGGTCATCTTCCTTTGGCTCCTCTTCCTCATACACCATGAGCCCAGTACCTTCTCTGAAAACTCCAGCAACCACATGGACTGACCCAACAGAGGAAACTGGGCCTGTGGCTGGAATCCTGGACACAGACACACTGGAGAAGGTGACTGTCACAGAGGCTATGCACAGAAACCTTCTGGACAATATAACGGGTCAGAGGTTGCTGGAAGCTCAGGCCTGCACAGGAGGCATCATCGACCCAAATACTGGAGAGAAGTTTGCAGTTGCAGATGCGATGAACAAAGCACTCGTGGATAAGATTATGGTGGACCGCATCAGTCTAGCCCAGAAAGCTTACAATGGATTTGAGGATCCCAGAACCAAAACCAAAATGTCAGCAGCCCAAGCGTTAAAGAAAGGATGGCTGTACTACGAAGCCGGACAACGATTCCTCGAAGTCCAGTATCTTACTGGTGGATTAATTGAACCAGATATTACCAGCAGAGTCCCCATAGACGAGGCTGTAAAGAAGGGCACATTAGATGCACGCACTGCACAGAAGCTACGAGATGTCAGTGCATACTCTAAATACCTGACATGCCCTAAAACCAAGCTTAAAATATCTTACAAGGATGCTATGGATAGAAGCATGGTAGAAGAGGGGACTGGTCTACGACTACTGGAAGCATCGTCTCAATCAAGCAAAGGCCTTTACAGTCCCTATAGTGTAAGCGGGTCAGGCTCAGGTGCAGGGTCACGGTCTGGCTCAAGGACTGGTTCCAGGTCAGGCTCCAGAAGGGGTAGCTTTGATGCCACCGGATCGAGTTTCACGACCACTTTCTCCTCCTCATCCTACAGTTCACCAAGCTATACCCGCCGATACTGATAACTTCAATTAGATAACGAAGTTAAGGAATTATTTTCTGGGTGAAGGATACACTATACAACCACAGTGTTCACCAGATGCCTGATTCTCAGTGGCATAAAGACTACCTTCATTCTGCTCTGCATGTGGTTGTTACAGGACTTTTAATATTTTGTTATTTTACAGGTTGAATATTTTGGTTCATTATATATTTTACTTTAACTTTTAGTTACATTTATGTTGACATCATCTATAATATCTTGAGATTTTCTGCTAAATTACCATACTTTAAACAGTTGCATACAGAAAAGCTGTATTTTTGTTTCGTTTTTTACAATATGACAAAAGTACATTTGATATATTTTCTATTTTTAAAGTTTAATATAAGCATTTTGTGTTCTACAAATACAATATTCTTTGCTTTCAATATTTTTTGTGCTTTATTATAACCGAAGTGTTCCTATTAATTTACCTTAAAGTGAACCAAATTCTGTTTAACAGATTTCTGTATATGTGTATATTTCTGAACCTTAAAAAAAAAGTTGGGATAAGAAACATGAATGCCACTCTGCAGAGCAGAATAAGGAGTCTCCTGAAGATTATTAACACCAAGGGTGTCTGCTTTAAGAAGATCAAACTTCAACATCTTTTTCCATCCTGGGCACATATACTCTGCCAATATCTGTACTCCACCCCATTCCTAATTCTCTGTCATGAAACCTGGAGTTACAGCAACATGAATAGCAAGGAGCAAGTTACCATACATGGAAGGACTAAGTAGCCCTATAATACCATCGGCACCATCTGACAGCTCTGGGCTTTTCATGTCCAGCCTCAAGACCATCACAAACAAGCCACCGTCTTTCAGACACCTCAAACATGTAAGTTAAGTGAAATTTGGGAAAAGTTGAATATTT
Source organism: Cetomimus sp. NI1144 (assembly GCA_900660305.1). Classification (NCBI taxonomy): domain Eukaryota; kingdom Metazoa; phylum Chordata; class Actinopteri; order Beryciformes; family Cetomimidae; genus Cetomimus; species Cetomimus sp. NI1144. The sequence goes on along the minus strand of CABFOT010049583.1, from coordinate 2,986 downwards.
GTTCTATATGTCAATGAAGTCCTAAAGTATAATTATTTTGCTTGGCATTGTTGTTCTCTCTCTTTCAGACACATCCTTCATTATTCATTTCCTCTCCAGCTCTTTGCTCAGATGGTTTCCGGAGACCCATGGCATTCATTTGGACTCCCATTTTGTAATCAAGGCTACAGACACACACACACTTGCACACCAGATTTTTCACATTACATCAGATTGTTTTACCAGTGAACCATTTTTAGCCGTGCATATATAATCTTCAACTTATTACATTGTTTCAGGCAAGTTCAAAACCATGCTTGTAAGTGCCTGCAAAATACTGTTGAACACATTGACGATATATTTAGTATAATAAGATGATGCAGTGGTTATACTAAATTGACTGATGCCTGATTGAAAAAGGAATACTATCCATGACTCTGAATGATAATATTACTGTGTTACTATGTCACATTCTAACCTAAAAATAATCAATTTCAATGTCATCATTCTGAAATTCACATATCTGTAACATTTTAATGAATAATCAAAACATCTTTACTGACAATGTAATCTATTGTATTTACTGTATATTACTGTTTAGATAG
>CABFOT010046646.1:1819-12407 GCA_900660305.1 Cetomimus sp. NI1144 | reverse complement strand
AACAGCACCAACACAGGTGTTATGTAAGTAACCCACTCCAGAGGTCTGCAGGCTTCAGATGCGTCCTTGGTAACAGTTGCCATGGCAGCGCCAGTGAAAGGACAGGATTGCATAACATCTAATTCAACACCTTCCAAAAGCAGCTACACTAGCAGGAGAGCCACACGCACGCACACGCAGACACCCACACACACACCCACACACACACACACACACACACACCGTTCTCCTGTCATATTTTATGAGAAGAAGAAGAAGAAAGCCTTTATTGTCATTATACAACGAGATTAGTCGAGAGAGCCGCTGCGACTGTGCACGCCGTCACAAACATGTCTTTGCAGTGTGGGGGTAAACCGGAGCACCCGGTGGAAACACACGCGAACACGGGGAGAACATGCAAACTCCACACAGATGGGACCACAATTCAATCCCATGACCTTCTTGTTGTGAGGCGCAGTGCTAACCACCGTGCTGCCCCTTGTGTTGCTCTTGTGACGACATTCTGTTGACTTACATATATTCACTAACCTATAACTCTAACCGTGCCTTTTCTAAGGGCTACAACTTTCATTGAAATGTAAATGCTACAAAATAATAACTATATTTATATATCAGTGATGAAGTGTGCCGTTCAGCACTGGGACTTCTGCGTGGTGTGCCCGTGCGCACACGCACACACAACCAAACGTGAAGGGTGCAGGCGATCGCGCCCACCACTCACGCACATACACACACACACAATTACGCTTCCATCCGTCCATCCATCTATCCATCGTCACCGCTTATCCGAGGTCGGGTCGTGGGGACAGCAGTGTCAGCACTCAAAACCCCAGACTTCCTTTTCCCTGGGCACTTCGACTAGCTCTGACTGGGCGATCCCGAGGCGATTTTAAACAAAAAAATACTTTTTTCTAATTAACTTTAAATAGAAATATAACAATATAAACCTATATTGAAGTGACACAAGGGTTAAGGTTAGGGTGATATCACTCCGCGCCCGCTCACGCACACATCCAAACATGAAGGCTGACACACACACTGCAGGATATTTCAACACATACTGAAATTAGATTTATACAGTTTAAAATATATATTTTAAGTTTATTTTTTAATCTGAGAATTCCAGGGTATTCTCTAAATACCTTGAAGGCCCTGAATATTCGCCACTGATATATATATATATTACATATAAAGGTGGTACAGTACCACTTTGTTGATATTCTAAGGACACAAAAATCTAGTATGAACTGTATTTTTCCTTGTTTTATTGCTTTCAGATTGACCCACAATGAAAACAGGATACAAGTTCAGCAACTATTTGAGAAACTGCAATTTTCCTTTGCCAAACATACAATTATCATTCATGAAGACACTGAAACGGCTGAGGTTACTCTCAGAATGCTACAGAATGAGGACGTCTGTAAGACATCATAATTGATGGGTTGGTCAATCAATCTGAAACAGCATGTGAGCATTAAACAATAATCGTTTTCAGTCAGATACCAAACAAATTAAATTGTATCACTCAATATTATATTTCATCCCAACAAAAAGACACAGTCAATTTCTGAAGACTGATTATTAGAGTAAATATATATTTTGACACAAGAATCTACAGGAATGAAACTGCAGGCATGGTTACAGTTACAGTTCAAGTGGTCAAGATACTGGATCTGTACATGTAGTACAACTTTTTTCAATACAAAACAAATGATTAAAAGTAACACAAATTGATTCTCTCGGTTCCGGTGTATGCAACGGTGGTTATACAAGGTTAATCAAAATGCAACCTCGGTTCCTCTGGTCTGCTTTATCACCAGATAACGGCCTTGGTCTCCAGCATGCCTGCACTCCCCCACTGGCTCCACAGAGGCCACGAGCATTTGGAGCACAAGTAGCACCAGGGAAGACTCAATGTACAGCCCGGCCCAGCTTCCCACAATCCCCCATGTAGGAGCCCAGATGCCACCCTTGACTTCAATCCACCCAGAGCAGATAGATAGTGACCCTGGCCAACCCCTGGAACCACTTCAACCTCATGGAGTTTGATAGGTCAGTTTGTGAGAGTCATCTCCTCTATGTGTTTGCTTGAGTGAATTAAACGGAGTGTGTCTGAAAACAGTCTGTGGTCTGTACTGTGGCTGTGGACGTGGAGGATCAGGATGCAGGGCAGTCAGGGTGAGAAGCGGAAAGTTCCTCTTCATCCAGAATTAGGACAGACTGAAGGAACCAGAACACAAGCTTGTTTCTGTCGTTCATCTCTGTACTGTTATTTTAATTATTGTCCTGTAAGTTCATTAAAAACATTGACTATGCGGCGGCAGGTAGTCCTGAGGTAGAGAAGCGGGTTTGCAACCGGAAGGTTGTCAGGTCGAATCCTGAGCCGGACGGGAAAAAAAATCTGGCAGGATGTGATCTGGCAACTGAAAGGTTGTTGGAGTCAGCATCAGGTACCAGATCTTGCCGTTGTGCCCTTGAGCAAGGCACTTAACCCCTAAAATTGCTCCCCGGGCGCTGTGTGTGTGCCCATGCATGTGTATCTGGTGGGGATCCGCGATGGGTTAAATGCAGAGGAAACATTTCACCTCGTGTGACAAATACAATAAACTTAACTTAACAATGCAAACCTGTGAACTGATCACATTTACAAGCAGTCATGATTAGAATAAATGGAATCCATGCTCTATATGACATAATAAAAAAAGGCTAGTCCTAGCCATAACCCCTAACAATCCAATAAATAATATCTCTAATAAAGTTGGGAAAACAAGCTCATTTCTCCAGCTTTTCTTTTTTTTGGTTTGGACACTTGGCAGAAGAAACAGATGAAACACTGATACGTGTATAGACTAGTGCTATTTCCATAGAGCATGGGTGCACTTGAAGGCAATTACATGAAGAATAACACACCAAAAACACCAACCCACTGCATAAACACAAAAAGCCACAGATAAACATTGGTGAGTTGACCACCGTTTCCTCTATGGCTAAGGAAGGGACGTGACGTCAGGTCTGGTCTCCAGACGACGGCTTCCCCTCTGTTTTGCTTTCCAGGCCTTCCTGTGCAGTAGATGATGGGCTGTAAGAGGCTGATGCTCTCAGATGCTTTGGTAAAACAAACAATACTGTCGACTTCAATCCATCCCTATTGGTAGTGGCTCTCCTTCAAGGCCTAGATATTATTTAAGTAAAGTTATAATAGCAGTGCTTTAATGGTGGAGCTTTCTCAACCCATGTAGGAGAATGTAATTATTCAGTTTAATTTCAAACAGGAGCATCACCATGATTGCCAAAGTTGCCAGGTTTTAACCACACACACACATACACACCCACTCTTTATATCAAGTAGCACACGGTGTACCGAGAATCAGAAGACGCAAACACTCTGGAGTACACGTAAACACACATGGCCTGGTTGTGCTCCAACTGCCTTTCCTGCTATCACACCAGTCCTGTAGCCGATGTGAGGAGTCGGAGCCAGGCTGCTCAGGAGTGATCATTTTAAATCATGATTGAGGGGTAGATGCCTGTGTGATGGTGACATTAATCTTAAAACAGAGCTTTTAATCTTTGGCTCCCATGAGCCCGAGTCAGCTCTAATCTCTTCTTTGGGTGGGTGGGTGATGTGGCACGAGGGAAATCCTTGGCGGATTGCCTCGGCACTGCACTGATACGAAGAGGTTTTCTAAGATCCTCTCATAAAACCTCCCAGTCGCTTTGGCTTCTGCAGAGTGGAATGGTTTACCACCCAGTATAAATAATCCAGTATCATCCCGTGATGCCAAACAGGTGGGAAGACTCACTAAAGCGATATGACAGGGTAATATAAAGGTTACCGGTATGAATCCCTGGACAATTACGAGGTGCCTTTGAGCAAGGCACATAACCCCAAAACGGCTCCAGTAGAGGTCACTCAATGGCCAGCAGTAGAATGTGTCTAACAATATGAATGTGAGGCAGGGTGCAGGGGCGTCAATTGGGTATGGCAAGGTGTGGCAGCTGCCATACGTTGGATCCCTGGTCAAAATTTTGATTAACTCGTTACAATAATGTTAGAAATGATTGTAAAGTAACTATAAATTCAAATCAGAATAAAAATGATTGTTTTCACGAGATATTACATGTCCACCAAAACTTGTATCCCCCTCATATTTGTTGAAATCGAATGGTATGTTCCACCTGTGGGGTCAGATTCTTGGTGGCGTGCTCTGAGAGAGTTAGTTATATAGCCTATATAATATATAGCCTATATAATATAGGTTATATAAAACACTTTTGTGTTTTGTTTACCATTACCTGAAAAAGAAATATGACATCACAGTGACTAAATAAAGTGACGAGCTAAGACAATATGACAATGTGAAAAAAAGTGTTGTTCAAAGTGTTGGTTTACAGTGAGACAGTGTTATTACATTGGTTGTAAAAAAAAATATTGTGTCATATGAATTCTGGAAATAACCGTTGTAACTGTTGCAACGCAGACCTGGCGAGAACAACACTACCACCTGCACCGCCACTACCACCACCATCATCATCATCATCATCATCCACCGCCATAACAACAGCAACAACTACTTTACTAAATATGATTAATGTTCTCAGGAGTGCCAGCAGTCATCCATTGCCTGATCATCTCTCTGCATTTCAGAAGTCTGGCGCTCTCTTACAAAAAAGGCCTATTAAAATGCGGAAGGATAAACATCACAGCAAAACAACATTTTAAGGACCACAGGGAAGTGTTTTAAATAAATAATATGGGTGCTTTAGTGTCCAGAACTGAATGACAAACTTCTCATAGACACCAGCATCCTTTCCCCCACCTCTGCCTCCCCACTTATGACATAACAGTGACAACCTCCATACTGTCGAGACCTTCCGCTGTAAAATGTAACCTGTGAAATGTCATGGATCAGGATCAGGGGCACCGCTAGGAATCTTGGGCTACCAGAAACGTACAACAAATGTATAACATATTAGTTCAATCTGACACAATACAAATCTATAATCACCTGCAGGCATGTTACAGGGCCCCTGCAGGACTGGGGGGACCCTGAATCATTCATGTTATCCCCTGATCAGGATGCAGGTAGTACTCACATAACCGTCAACGTACACTTTGTAAAGCAGATGCATCTCGGTTGCGTCCACACGTGTACTGCAATGGGGTGAAGAGTGTAGTACATAAGTCTATACAGCAAACAGGGAAGACTATTCACTAAAGGTCCAGTTTACCCCCACAATCATGAAAGGGGGAAGTGTGTAAAGACGGTAACCCCTTTCTGCTGAGCTGGCAGAAACTCTTCCCCAACAAAACATTCACTATATACTTCCTGTAATATTTCTCATAGTACTCAATAGTGAGGTTTGAGTGACTTTAATAATAATTTGTTTTACATCCTGTGCCATCATTGGATATTAAGGCGTGGCAGGTAGCCCAGAAATAGAGACGCGGTTTTGTAGCAGGAAGGTTGCCAGTTTGAATCCCGAGCCGGACGGGGAAGAAAAATGGCAAGCTGTGTGCTGGCAACCGGAGGGTTTTTGGAATCAGAATCAGATACCAGATCCAGCCGTTGTGCCTTTGAGCAAAACACATAAAACTTTGCTCTTCAAGGGCGCACTAGTGAAAGAGATGGAAAGCTCAACATGATTACCCTGGCTACATAAAGGTTAAAATAAAATTATACATATTTCTATTTGCACAACATCCTTATAAAATACATCATAAGGTTACTGTAGTTATTTAATAATTTATTACTCTAAAATAGCAATGTTTAATAGTGGGTTTGTACCACTTTTTAACCCCAGGGTAATGACGGTCCAACTTTCTTACTCCATGGCTTGTATTACAGAAGTACATAATACAATCCTTGACTTGATCTAAATCCAGCAGAGGGCAGTAAACACTCATCAGTGTTAAAACATTTAGTGAAACTGCAACACAGTTGACAGAGAATTCAAAAAGAGAAAACGGCTTTCACTACTTTATTTACACTGGATTACCCCGAAGCAAGTGCTTACCAGTCACACTGCTGGGTTATAGCACGTCATAGCTTTTAAGGCACATGTGACCCACTGATTCAGCAACATATCTCACACAAATACATTACTGCAATTCATACTGCTGTCAAAATGAAAATGTAAATTATAAGAAAGTTAAATCCTTGGTTGGCATGCTGCGTTACGCCCGGTTTGGAAAGACACACATTTGAGAGGCAGAAATGATCCGTCTCCTATTGTCGTGGACTTTCTTTGCTTAATCAATCCAAGAACCAGAGGTGGCGAGCGTTGCATCCTCCACCACTTTATAACACCAAGCCCCTACAGTTTCTGACACCAGTATCAGTTCAGATGTGATTACTAGCCTCGACTACATCAGACAAGTCAGTCTGAGCCAATAGTACTTTCTCCAGATACACTATGAAAAGGCCGAGGTAGATTTTGTTGCGTTGCCATCTCCTGTGACTTGTGTCCGTTTGTTGAATGATGCACATTGCCTTTCCTTTGGTGCCAACAGCGATGCCATCAGTGAGAGAGATACAAGGTTGTCCTCATTAACCTCCAGTGCTCAACTTATTCTGGAGATGGAGGGGAGAAATGGCGCGGTTAAAATGTTAGCAGTAATGACTCAAAGGAGGCAGATATATTCTAGCTGTTCCAAAGAGGAAATCTGAAAAGCATACACGACGAGACTGAATCGTACTTGCTTGGCTTTGTCCACACACTGCATGTAGGCAGAGGCGATGGCGGAGCAGCAGAGAGTCTTGCCTGTGTTCTCCCGGTAGCATTTCAAGATCTGACTCTGCAAGTCACCACATACTGGCTTGATGTTGAAACGCCTGGGAGAGCAAACGGGGAAAAGAAAGAGAGAAAAGAAACATCCACCGTGTTAGCACAAGACTAGTTTGCCTGGTTTGGGCAGTAAACAGCGGGACTCTGCGTGGAACCGTCAAACGAGTCTATCGTCGTTTGTATGACTTGCACTATTGCTTTGTACTGTACGTGACGCATAATCTAAGTTCACAATATGTTTCCGCACCATTACCACCGAGTCAAATTTGTATAACTTTATTGTACTTATACACAAATATAGTGATTCAGAACTCACGCAAAACGGTTGTGTGTCTCTTCTTTGCCCTTCTGGAAGTTCTCAGTTGAGACTTTGTAAAACTGAACGCTCTAAAGTGGAAAAACCAAGACACATCACCGGCAAGATCAAATATGAGCACCAAATCACACGACCAAGTTGGCATCTGTACAGGAATCTGGAGGTTATGTGCTCTAGTGAATTAAAATACACCAAGATGAGAAATGCGGACGTGGAATACTAAGAAAATGTCAGTTACCTTTGCTTCGAGTTTTGCGAGATGTTCCCTGAAGACAGCATCCCGTGTCTTCAACTCTTTCTCTTTCTCATCCAGTTTATGGGCCTGAGGAGGGAACACAATATCCTTCTCATACCAACTACACCATGGTGATCAATCAAGTTTAATTTGATCTTACAGATCATATGCTGCACAAGAGAGTTCAGACACAACTGCTTATAGAGTAATGGTTTAAAACTGAGAAGTGGAAGAGGATGCCATGCATGTAGTGATGCTTTCCCATCTTACCTTCAGCTCCAGCCACTGAGACAAGGCAGCAGGGTGAGAAAGAAAGAGAGGTACGGTAAGAATGGGAGAGAATTTCAACTTTACAGGCTGACGAGGAAACTGAATCATTTCCTTCCAGTACAGGCAAAATAAAATCTCTTGTGCTTACGTAGAGCTGAGCCATGAGCCTCTCATCCTCAGTCGTCATGCGGTCCTTAAGGATGGCATCCCTCAGGTTCTCCATGTTAGTGGGCTTCTCCGCCTCCAGGGTACTCTTCACTTGCTCCTTCACCTGCTCCTTCACCTGCTCCTCCACCTGCTCCTTCACCTGCTCCTCCACCTGGGCCTGGGCTGCTGCCTCAGCCTGCGCTCTGGCCTGGGCCTTCATCTCTTCCAGCCTACATATAAACAGACACACAACTGAGATACGACCTCAGTCAAAGTCTATGTTCGCGGTTAGATTTGCTACTGCTGCGTCCTCACTGTCGCTGAAGCTCCTGCTTCTTCTGGCTGATCTCCAGCTCCAGCTCTCGCTGCAGCTCCTCTTTGATCTTCCTCCTCAACTCTTCCTCAACCACTTTAGGAGACGCGAGCGAGACAATATATCAACACAACACATTTGTGAAGATTACAAAACTTAGTAGCACACACACAAGTTTGTTGATTTATTTCAAACAGGCTCACCTGGTGCAGATGCTGTTGCAGAGGTGACGCCAGGAGCTATGTCCTCATCAACAGGGAGCAGAGACGGGGCCACAGAGGGCTCCTCAGCCAGTGGGACTGGATCGGGTAGAGGGGGGGCTATTGGTTCTACATGGGGTTCACCTACAATTGGATCAGTGGGTAGGACAGCCAGGCCCATGGAGTGACAGGGTGATGGGGGCTCTTTGAGAATGGGCTCTGGTTCTGGAGAGGCAGGAGGGGGTGCTGCTACGGGTTCAGCAAGAGGTGGAGGTGCAACTGAGGGTGGTGTCGGGTCTGCAAATAGAGGCATGGGAAAGGAGCAAATTAGTCAACAGTCTGAAATAGCATACTCATAACTGGAGTAGGTGAAATTACAGAATAAACTGGAACTGCCTCAACAGTGTCAGATGGGAATGCAGGCTCAACTGGGATAGATTCAACTGGAGGAGGTGAAACTACAGGCTCAACTGGAAAAGTTTCAACTAGAGGAGGTGAAACTACAGGTTCAACTGGAAAAGTCTCAACTAGAGGAGGTGAAACTACAGGTTCAACTGGAAAAGTCTCAACTAGAGGAGGTGAAACTACAGGCTCAACTGGAAAAGTCTCAACTAGAGGAGGTGAAACTACAGGCTCAACTGGAAAAGTCTCAACTAGAGGAGGTGAAACTTCAGGCCCAACTGGAAAAGTCTCAACTAGAGGAGGTGAAACTTCAGGCTCAACTGGAAAAGTCTCAACTAGAGGAGGTGAAACTACAGGCTCAACTGGAAAAGTCTCAACTAGAGGAGGTGAAACTACAGGCTCAACTGGAAAAGTCTCAACTAGAGGAGGTGAAACTACAGGCTCAACTGGAAAAGTCTCAACTAGAGGAGGTGAAACTACAGGCTCAACTGGAAAAGTCTCAACTAGAGGAGGTGAAACTACAGGCTCAACTGGAAAAGTCTCAACTAGAGGAGGTGAAACTACAGGCTCAACTGGAAAAGTCTCAACTAGAGGAGGTGAAACTACAGGTTCCACTGGAAAAGTCTCAACTAGAGGAGGTGAAACTACAGTTTCCACTGGAAAAGTCTCAACTAGAGGAGGTGAAACTACAGGCTCAACTGGAAAAGTCTCAACTAGAGGAGGTGAAACTACAGGCTCAACTGGAAAAGTCTCAACTAGAGGAGGTGAAACTACAGGCTCAACTGGAATAGTCTCAACTAGAGGAGGTGAAACTAACAACTAGAGCAGGAAGAGGAGCAGTGGGAAAGGTATCAGACTCACCATGGGTAGACTGAACTGGTTCCACTGGTGCCATTGACAGGACAATAGGATCAACGGAGGAGGCAATGTCAGCGGATTCAATGAGAGTAGCTGCAAGTTGAGGTTCCACAAGTTCTGCTGGAAAAGACGGAGCTGTGGGTTCAGTTGGAGTCACAGGCTCTACTGGTGGAGACGGGACAGCAGGCTCTATAGGCGGAGACAGGACAGCAGGCCCTACAGATGGAGACTCGGCTACTGGCTCTAAAGGTGGAGACAGGGCAACTGGCTCTACGGGTGGAGTCAGGATTACAGGCTCTACAGGTGGAGTCAGGATTACAGGCTCTACAGGTGGAGTCAGGGCTACTGGCTCTACAGGTGGAGTCAGGATTACAGGCTCTACAGGTGGAGTCAGGATTACAGGCTCTACAGGTGGAGTCAGGATTACAGGCTCTACAGGCAGAGATAGGACAGCAGTCTCTACGGGTGGAGACAGGGCTACTGGCTCTACAGGCAGAGATAGGACAGCAGGCTCTACGGGTGGCGACAGGACAGTAGGCTCTACAGGTGGCAACAGGACAGCAGGCTCTACAGGTGGATACAGGACAGCAGGCTCTACATGCTGTTCTGCTACTGGGGGTGAAGCCAGGGCTTCTGGCTCTACATGGGTTTGGATAAAGGGTTCAACATGTTCTGATGGAGGAGGAGGAGAAGAGAGGACTACTGGCTCTACGGCAGAAGGGGGAAGAGGAGGAGATTCGGGCTCCACAGGCACCAATGGAGCTACTGCCTCCAGAAGTGGGACAATTGTTTCTACTTGTAGGGAAGGTTTGGATGGCATGACAGGTTCAACGGCCGGAGGGGAAGGTGTGGCTGAGACAACAGGGTCAGCTGGGGGTGAAGGTTTTGGATCAACAGATGGAGGAAAGACTATGGGCTCCACGGTGGTGGGAAGAGGGGAGTGAAACTTCACAGGGGGAGGGGGAACGAGTTTTATGGGCTGAGCAAGGGGAGGTGGTGGAGCAGGTTCAACTGATGCAGGGGCAGGTGGAGGGGCATAGGATGGTTCCTGAGGAGGT
>CABFOT010046221.1:4153-14912 GCA_900660305.1 Cetomimus sp. NI1144 | reverse complement strand
TCTACCAGACCTGGATGAGCGGGAGGGCTGGGAAGGCTGGGAGGCGTCCGACAGAGAGGTGCTCCGGGAGGTGCTGTCTTCCTCCGACTGTTCTGTCTGCGTCTTTTTCTCCTCGTCTGACAGCCGGTCCATCAACTTTAGCGTCTCCCCGCTAATGCCTTTAAAGTACTCCATGGTGCGCTTACAAACCTCTCTGGGGTTCTCCTGTTGGTCCTGTCTAAATACTTTCTCACCTCTGAAACTGCTGACCTGATGCCTGTCTTTCAGCGGCAGCCGCGAGGGCAACTGTATGGCTACTCTCTCTGTGTCCAATGCCCTCGTTGGCTGGGAGGTGACCTGAACTGAAATGAGGGAGCTAGCTGTGGCAGCAGGGCTGATCTTTTTAACACCCTTGATTGGTATTCTGGACCTAGGCTCTACTTTGGCTATGGCTGGCTCTGCTCTTTTCCTGACCTCAGCCATCACTGCTTGTTTGGGCTTCTGTTTGCCTATGGCTGTTCCCTGCGTGTGAAAGGACCACCCTGATGCTTTCACTGGAAGCCTGGACTTTGGCTGCTTTACCTCGCTTTCTTTAACAGTTTCTCTCTTCTGCTCTTCTATTTGATTGCTACTGTGCTCTTCCACTCGCTCTTCTGAATCCCTACAGCACAGTGCTTCAATCCTGCTGGCTTTCTGAAGTGTGGGCTCAGAGGAGGACTGCAAATTAAATACCACGCTACCACACTGTATGTAGTTGGCCTGAATGCTGGAGGACTCCAGGTTATTGTTGTTGTTGAAGTTTTCAGTAGGGTAATCTCTACTTTCTGGTAACTTGGGCTCAGTGTATCTGCTAGACTGGCTTTCTACACACTGACCCTCTATGCTGATGTACTGTGGCACTGTCTGATCCTCTGGCATCTCAGCTTTACTATCTGTGAGATCCCCCGAGTCTTTTTTCACAGTTATGGAGGCAGCTATGCCCATCTTAATAGGAGTGCGTAATTTGGAATCGACCTTAGAGGACGTGATCGTGCATGAGGAGGCAGTCTCAGCTATGGCTTCACAGGTGGTGGCATCAGTACCGGTATAGCCATTGCCATTGCCATTGCCAGTCTGTGCAGGGACGCATTTAGTTGTTGTTGGTGTTGTTGATGTAGTGCTGCTGTCTGTGGTAGTGTCTATAACCTTCCCATCTACTGTGGCCCTCACCCCTGTTTTTGACTGAGAGGAAACCACCCCCAGGATCTTGCCCCCTCTCCCCTTCTCCCCTGTTTTAGGGTCAGAGGAATGCTCACCAATCTGGAAAAACTGAAGCCTCTCTTCAACAAAGTCCCGCTTGCTCATGTCAATAGCACCACTGCGCGTCATCTCAAACATCTTCCCCTCATGGAAGGGGAAGGGGTTAGGCTCACTAGTCGGTGTGCTCTCATCCGTCGGGGTTCGAGCAGGGGTTGTGTCAGGTGTTGTGGCCTGTGACTTGTCCTCCACTGATAAACCAAAGGGCTTGGGGTCTTCCTCTTTTGTTTTAGACTCAAAAACTGCCTCATTGTCACTCCCTTTGGTTGACCAGGGGTCAAAGTCCAGGCCTTTTGTGGCAACAGTTTTAAAAGTTGAATTCATCTCCTCTTCAAGTTGGTAGCTAAAGTGCTTTTCTTCAAAGCCCTGTCTATCGGGGTGTCGTCCCTCAAGAGTATAATCTTGTTCATCTTTACTATTTTTCACTGCAGATGTGTTGTTTTTTGTCTTTCCATTATCCCCCCCATCCTCACATTTTTCTTCCTCTATTACCTCCAGCTTGGACTGACTAAAGGAGCGGTCGGTTGTTTTTCCATCATTTGACAGACTAGTTGTTTTATGGTCCTCGCTCAACCCGTCATCCTCATCCTGAAGGTCATATCCATCCAAAGAGTCTATCTCAGTTGCATCAGTGTCATGGGAGAACTCAGCTGTGGATGCTATGGAGCAGTCAGTGATCGACTGGTCATTGCCATTTTGTTCAAAGTCTGATTCCTCCCCCTTAATTACACCATTGACCCCAGACTCATGATTTCCATTTTTCTCAGCTCTTTGGTTTTCCAGGCATTCCTCTCCCTCCTCTTTCATCTTGAAGGTATACTTTTTGATGGGGATGGGGTGGAAGACAGACTCATCGTCACTGGAGTCGCTATCATTAGCTCCGGGGGGAATAGGGGATGGAGGCTGGACCCTGATGATTGGCTCAGCTAGGAGGTGTCTATCATGCTCCTCCTGGAGGTTCACCTCCATCATCTCTGTCTCTGCCTCAGAAGAAGCACATGATCCCCTCTTCTCAGGGTCAGACTGCTCTGGCTCTAAAGGAGGAGGAGGAGGAAATTCAATATAAGCTACTCTTTTCTCTTTTGACTTTTGTTTCCCTTCATCCTGTTTTTTGTTGGGATTCTCAGAGGAAGCTGGCTTCGTTTTTTCCTTTGTTGGCTCCTTGTAAATGGAGGTCTTCCCTTCTTCTCCCTGTGACACCTCTGGGATGGGGTTTGGCATGCCAGACTTTAAGTCAGTCACAGAGTCTGGTATTCTTGAGATCAGGCTCACTTCCTCTGAGCTGGCGGCCTCAGGGGTAACAAGAGTCTTCCCAGAGCTGTCCATGAAAGTCACTTGATCTAGTATGTCAACTTCTGGACTACCTTGAAGAGATGGTGGCTGCTTTTGTTTGACAGTGTAAAATGTGCCCCGAGTCTCATGCACTGTCCTACTTTCATGGCTCACTATCTGTTTGTATGTTCCCAGCTGCCCCATGGCTGTTTCTTTCTCATAATTCTTTCCTACTTGAATGCTAACATACACTGGCAAGGGTTTAATATCTTTGAAACCTTCTGTGACAACTACAGGGGTTACTTTATCCAAATACTGTAGTTGGTAATTATCAACACCATTACACACTACATTTGACTGGCTACCATCTAATGAATCTGTGGATTTTCCTACCGATGATCCCCTAGTAGACTTGATGGCTTCTGAACTACTGTGTAACCGATTTCTAGCTAAAGTAGGTATGTGAGATCCTACCCTATCACACGGTTCAACCGAGGTATCTATTTTTAACGAGGTGGATTGGCGATTCTCTGAGAAATTAGATGGCATTCTAACAGGAATGTGTGATTCCAAGTTTTTTTTTAGACTGCCATTGCTATTTGGACTTTCTCTGACAACAAATTCGGTGTAGATTATTTTCTTGGTGGTTTCCTGTCTCTGTGAGTCGCTGTCATGCCCATCTTTCACTGTATCCTGCAATATGGAATGAGATAGTTTGGGCGATTGGGGTTTATGATTCCCATTTCCTTCACTCTCCCACGTTTTGAATAGCCTTTTCTCTTCCTCTTTTCCATTATTGTCATGTTTGGGAAACGATAACTTATTAGACTCGCTATCTAGGCCTCTCTGGTTTCCTGGACTGTCTGGTGTTTTAGGGATATTTGGACCAGCAAAAACCTGATACACCGGTAGCTTACTTTCCTGGAGTTTCCTGACAGGAGGATTTGAATTTTGGCCCAACTGAGGAGTCTTATCTTGCTTTAGAGCCTCTTGTTCAAACTTTAGCCTCACTGCACTGACTTTGGAGGATGATATTTGAAAAGGTTTAGGACCTTCACCTGTGCTTCCCTGTGATGTTCCATCTCCTTGCTTTCTTTTATCTGAATCATTACATTGCAGCAACACTCTCCTCTCCGGGCTGCTAGGTAAGCTGGCACATTTCCTATCACTAGAGCTGAACCTGTCTCTAAGTCTGTCTCTGCTCCATTCTTCCCCGCTACCCCCGTTCCTATAAGCGGGCCTCTCAGGACTGCTGTGTGTAGAGCTGGGCCCCGATCGTGTTTCCCTGAAGTCTGACCTGCGAGATTTCTTCTCTGGAGACGAGAGCTCATCATTAAGTTTCTCTGTTTTATCACGAAAGAACTGAGATACCTCACTGAGTTTTTCCTCTGCCTCTTTCACAGTCTTGTCCACTCTGTCTTCATAGATAAGCTGTTCTCTATTCTTACTCTGTGTGTCATCTGACACGCGCATCCAAACAGAGTGCTTTGGACTACCGGGCTCTGAGGAATACTGCAAAAGGGTCAGTTTGTCAAAGTTATCATCAACATTGGCCATTCTCCCAGATTTGTCAAACACATTTCTTGATGACCTGAAGACATACTCTGTCCTTGGTCCACTCAATCTACCCTCGCTGTGACTGCTTCTGTCAGGCGAGTGAAAGCGAGACCTATCTTTCAGGTATTCTTCTGAGTCAGAATGAGACTGGTCAAGTTTCTCAGAGAGTAGCATTTTCTCTGCAAAGTTATAAGATTCTCCCCTAAGCTCTGATGACTCATCCTCATTGTACTCAACAGACTGCTGGCTAAGTAGCTTCAAGGTTTTGTATGAGTCATCTGCCATGAGCTGAGCTGAGCTAGGGCGACTGTCCTCTTCCTGTGACATGGGCGTGTTCATTCTGGAGGACTCAAGGTATCCTGGAAGTTGTTCGTCATGCTCCTCCTCCTCCTGTCTGTTTCCTGTGTAGTAGTACAATTCCTTCTCTGGGTGATTTTTAGTCTCTCTGATGATGACCTCGGTTGGTTCTGTTTTATTGCCCTTTTCAATGTGAACCTCAATTATTCTTTCAACCTTGGGTTTGGAGTTGATATCCTCGAGGATTCTCTGTGAAGTTTCCTCACTGCCAGACTTGTGTTCAAACAGCCCAGCCAGCTCTCTAGAAGGGTCCCTGCCTGACTGAAAGGCTTTCATGATATCATGTACAGACATAGTTTCCTCACACCTCTCAGATGCTGCCTCTTTGCCAGTGGGTGTGTGATACACCATCCTGGTGGTGGTGGTGATATGAGTCTCCTCCTTCAACCTCAGCCCTTTTCCCATTGGATCCTCCTCAGGGCTAACTTTCATTGGATAGCATTTATTCTGCTCTGAAGTCAAAGTGGTTTGATTCAGATGCCCTTTAGGTTCAGAATCAATATATCTGACAGCACGTGCATCCTCCCTTCCAGGTTGTTTGTTGTCCTCTGGGGACTCATAGCTCCTGATGACATGGACAACCTCAGTCCTAGTCTCAGTGACCACTGGAGGATTCGGGAGATCCTGAAAAAGGGCCTTGGGGCCCATGCCTTCTGCGCTTTGAGGGGCAGAGGGTGTCCTTTCACTCCTGGTCTCAAAGCCACTATCTGAGAGGGGGCTCTTATCCTGTTCATGTGAGATGTCTTCAGGGGATTCTAGAACAGTGTCTGCTCCAAAAAGCGAATCTCCTAGTTTACTGATCTCCTTTTCTGAAGCAGAGGAGCGCATGTTTGTTGGAGGCATTTTGAGCTTGTGCTCCTGAACTGCCATGGTCGGTTTTAATACACGTTTCTGCTTCTCCTCTCCTTCCCTCTTGCCCTCATCTGCTTTATGCTTTGAGTCATGCATTTTAGAGAAAGAGTTGCTACCAACATCATTAGCCAGGTAGTCAACCACTTTGGATAGACTGAAATCACTATCTGGTATTGGCTTTGATTTGATTTGAGGAACCACAGTCTCATATCTTGGTGGATAGCTCCAGTTGCTTGGTGGTTGTTCAACTGGTACTTTTGAATATTGTATGTCATCCAAGGAACTCTTTACCAGGGTAGCCCTACCATCCTTGACAGCATCTTTGGTCAGGATCTCACTTACTTTGACCAAATCTTGTTTCACTTTCTCTACAATCCTATATGGCTCCTCATCCTCTATCTTAGCCTCTTTGGGAGAATCAGACTGAAATCCTTTATTGGCTGTGGAATTTGGATCAGTTTGCAAGATGGCTGACATTCGTATCAAGTCCTCTTTCATTTCAGCAACGTCCTTTAGAATCTCTTGGCTGGATGACAGTGGGGATGTGGTGGTTGATTTGAGGGCAGCGGGGGTCATGAAAAGAGGGGATTTGACGGGCGACAGAGTTCTGGCAAAGGAAGACTGCAACTGAGCATTAATCTCAGCAGGCGCTGTCTTCCGAGGGGACATATGAGCAGCCGTGGACTTGGACACCTCAGGTAGCTTTTTAAACTGGGGCTCTGGCAGCACATTTATAATAGAGTACACTGGAACAGTCATTGTGCTTGTTGTCACAGCAGTGGTGGAGTTAGTAGGGGATCTTAGAGAGGCATAAAGGGAACTAGAGGCTGACGATCTAATGGACTGATATGAGGAAGATGCAGAGGAGGACAAGGACTTCAAGGTGCCATATCCAGCAGAACATGAGTTAAGCGTTTTTTCAACCTCGTCAAAGGCTGCATTGACACTCGTTGTTGCTGCATTTGTGGTTGCTTGTATTCTCTCTTGCAGACTGCTGGTGAGGAGAGAAGTTGGGGACGAGGAGCGGTATTGAGTAGGGGACACAGTTCCATTGATCAGAGCTGCTGCACTAGGAGAAGTGTTAGTTTTAAGCGGTGAAGACAGAGAGGAGAATAGGCTTCTCGAAGGGCCTGAAGCATCGGCAGAGGACCAGGCAGGAGAGAGACCAGGGACTGTTCTTATGGGAGAGGAGGAGGAGGCTGTGCCACTTGAGCCCCCCATAATGGACTTGTATGGCACGGATGAGCTGTACATGTTCAGAGAAGACTTGGGAGAGGACGGTGGGGTCATAGCTATGGATGATCTTTCAAGGAGAGCGCTTCCTCCTCCAGAGGTAGTTATAGGGGAGGTCCTAGCAGACAATGCTGCCAGTCCTTTGACAGATACAGTGTCTGGAACACTTTTCCCTGGTGAGGCTAGGAGAGAGGGGGTGACCTGGACTGGGTATTGGGCTTGCTGGACTACAGTTTTTATAGGAGAAGAGATGGTCCTGTAAGAGCGGATGGGAGAGGCCATGTCACTAACTGACTTAACAGAGGAAACTGGGGATCCTGGGATGTTGGTCTTGATGGGGGAAGCAGAGTTGATGGACCAGACAGACTTCAGTGGAGAGGCAGAAGGTGTGTTGGATGACGAACTGGAGAGGGAGCCAAACCCAGACTTGGCTTGGCCAGGGACAGCGACAGGAACTGGCGACCACGCCTGATAAGATCTCGTTGAAAAGACAGGTTTGTAAGGGTAGCTAGAAGGCTGTGTTCTCGCTGAGCCTCGATCAGTTGTTTCTTCAACAATAAGTTAAACCAAAAGCAATTCAACATAAAATTGAAAAGAAAAATAATTAAAAAGGAAACATAAAAACCAGAAAGAGAAGTTTTAGTGAGTCAGAAACAGCATTAATCAAAGTAGCAAGAGCAGTACATTTTTTACTTTTAAAATTTGAGTTACAATCTAAACAAGGATGCCATGACAAGTGATGATCTCAAATCAATGAGTGATGATGAAATATATAGAATATCCAGTAATAAACAATGGAGCATGTGCAGCAACAAAAATGCTTGACATAGGGTAGAGAGGTGGTGAAAAAAAAAGACATGTTAAACCAAAAACCTACAAATATTGCATTGACTTGTTATGTGCTTAATCTGTTTGCCTCTTTGCTGTAGTGCCTTTTACTGTACGTTTGATTGTTCCAGTTTTGTTTATCGTACCATTTGTTTCATTTTCAATACCAGAAATGACCCCACAAGTGTAAATCACTAATAAAGAAAAAACGACTTGTTTGATCGTGAATTAAAATAAAATATGAGGTTGCACTTTACAAAAAAGGTACTACTCTCAGCCATCCATGCCTGTCTGGTATGGCCTGCGAATCAAGACATGAGTAAGATGTCTGAGCTTTTAGTTTAATCCACATTTCTCCTATGAGTCATATGAGTGAAACGTTTTTAAATCATATGGACTCAATGTGAACACGTTTTTCACAAAACCTTAGTCAAATGGAGAATGCTGGATGAAAAAAAAAATCACTGAGAATCCCTAAAAATTTTTTACAACTTCTTTGCCTTGATAATGCATGAAGTACAGTGGCCATATTGAATACACCAAGCATTCATAACACAATAATTATGGTTGTGTAGAAATTTACTCCAAAGGCAAAAAATGCAGAATTACACAAACTTGCCCGCTTTAACAATTCATGTAAAGTGCAAACCATTAGCACAGTAATAGAAAGTATACACACAGCTGCACACAATCGCAAAGCCAGCAAGAGTGAAATGACCACTAAAAGAATGAGAACAACCCAAAAGAATACTTTTATTAAACAGGAATTTAAATATTTCTTTTTCCAAATGATAAATTAACAAATGGACTACGTTGCCAGTGTTTCCACAAATGTAAAATATAAAAATAGTTGAAACAGAGAAAATATTTTTTTTTTTGGGTGGGCAAAGCATAACAAGCAGTGAACCATGCAAATGTATCATGTGATGAATGATTGTTGATCATAATGTGTCAAGTGAAAAGGATGAATGTTTTTTTCCAGGTGATTCTATGCTATGGATGTATGAAAAATATCATGTACACTGTATAAAGGGTCCATCTGACACTAAACTTGATTAGAATTAAGGCAATATTTAATATAATTTGAAGATTTCATGGAAGTAAAAATGGGAAACTCACTCGCTGCTGGGTCGGTCAGATAGCTGTAGCGCTTACGCAAAGCTAAGGAGGCAAAGGTATGACGTCGGTCTGGCTTTTCAGTCTGCAAAAAAACAAAAAAGAACAAATATGTTTTGACCCCCCCACAAAATAAATTAAATGTGATCAAACGTGATTCTGACATATCAGATTTATGTAGATTTCCAGTGTTCATTTGTTAATTTAGACACTGTTGAGCCTGGGGATTGTGCTAGCTGGTGCATCGGTGCATGCTATTGGAACTGGCATGGGGAGGTGTACTGTAGTGTCACCCTCAGAACAGTGCTTCCCTCTGATTGAAGGGAGGGCCACATTTTTGTCGGATGGTGCATTTCTCAATTTGATTATGAAGTAATACGCAATTTGTCAATATGGCCTACTCCAATATGTGGAAAATATAGACAAGATCACACTTCAAGTTATTAGGTATGTTGAAAATGTTCTATCAATTACAATATTTTAACTGTTATATATAAATGCAGAAGGAATGTAACATACATGGTTACCTCTTTTATTATTCAGCTACACGTAATGGAGGAAAGATGAAAACATCATCCTCATCTCTCCTCTGACTATACTACCTACATGCGTTTTTTTTTAGCATGCAGCTGAGAGACCTTTAGTATTGTCTGTTATAGACATGCTAAGGACAAGGGTGAAAGGACATTCTAAATGCGATAAAATAATGACTAAGTGGATAAATGATCAAGGTTTAATCTTTAGCTAACAAACTATATGACACTTCCTATGAGTCTATATATAGTATGGAGACATGGTGATTTCCTGCTGAACACTATGGAAGGGACGATAAAGATGGAAAAACAAGCTGAGGTGTGGCACACAATTGGGCTCCACTGGACTCGGGATGAGGACAATAATAAATCAATCTTTGCAGATTTAAAAAAATTGCCACTTCCGCTCATGCATTATATGATAAAGCCACTTTTCAGCAATGACTTAATCGCAAAAATTGCAGGTAGAAGCCTCTACTCACAGTAAGTTACTGTACATGGAAAAAGTATTCACGGTACACAAATATTTACTACAGCCTCTGCAGTAAAGCCAACAGAAAGAACGACAAAGAAGAAGCAGTTCCATGTGATGATGAAGAATCTGTTTACCTCATCATCAGGATCGGACTCCATATCCTGTCGTTTCCCAAGATGCATTGCAGGAGAGGAGAGAGAGAGATGACAGTGGAGAGCGGGGATGTTATAGTGGGCGGGGAGATGGAAATAAAATTCAGGGAATGAAAATGGAGCAGCAAAAATAACAAAAGGCTTCGGAGTAAAGCTATAGGATTAATAAATCAGTCAAACAAAAGAAGAAGAAAAAAGCCCAGCAAAATAATAAAAGCAACATAATTATATTGTTTCGTGTGATCAAAAAACACCACATAAAAGAAACAAATGAGAAGTGTACTTTTTACATAATTCTCATATACCCACGGTGAGCCAGGCAATAGAACAATGCACGGTCTGCATGTGCGGGTGGATGTGTACGTTGTGGGGTCTTACAACTGGCATAGGCTTAAACTGATAAAAGACACAGGCAGCAGGCTGGCATTTCTAAGCCAAATGAAGTTCAATGCCTCCTCTTGGTGTCAGGGCAATATTGTTTTCCTATCTTTCAATTTAATTTACATGAGGATGAGATGATATGGCCTAAACGGACAAACCATTCAAACGTGGCGAGCCTACCTTCTTGTGGTTTGGTAGCGTGATATTTAAATTGCAAATGGCCGTCTGTGGAAAACCTTTGGAGGATTTTGCTTCTTTCAGGAAGGAGAGACGCCCACATGGCTCTTGGCCCATGTCTCTGATCTGTGGAACATTAAAGAAAAAGAAAAATCACAAGATGAATAAATTATTTTGACCCTACAAATAATTGAGCCAACAAACAAAAACAAATAACTACCCGTACCTCGCTATTTGTTTCAAATCAATATGAGAAAAACACATGTGCAGGACGAGGAGGGAAGTTGAAATTGACTACTACAATCAATTAAAAATTTCCTCATAGAACCACGTTTTTTTTAGAAAAATGGGTTAAACGAAATCCCAAAGAAAACTATCTAACTAGAATTATCTGTCATTATTTTTTTTTTTTTTTAAACTCTTTATTTTAAATTTTTCAAAGTTTACAAAACAAGCAAACACTAAATGCAAAAAGTATCAAAAAACAGGACAAAAAAATAAATAAATAATAATAATACAAATCAAACAAACAAAAGAGGTCATGGGGCATT
>CABFOT010043711.1:0-10225 GCA_900660305.1 Cetomimus sp. NI1144 | reverse complement strand
ATTTCTGTTGTTCTTAAAAGTCAACTGTTGTCTTAACTAGTCACATTATTAACCCGCTAGCAGAGCTGTGTGGCATTTAGGGACATCCAGATACTCAAAACAAATTTTCCAGCCACCCCATAATGTGTCTCCAACAGCCACCACCACACAGTGTCCCTCAAACTCATTTGAGATACAAACTAGATTTTATTACGCAAATATAGCCAGGCAAAGTGCGGAGCGCAAGACGTGGATGGCAGCAAATTAAATTGTGCAGCTAAAGCAGGAAATAAACAGGAGTTTCGTGTCAAACAACCTGAAATGCTGAACCTCCACATATCTCAAATTTCTTTCTGGGACAATCAGCTGAGGGAGTAATGTTGATTGGTTTCAGCTGGTATGGTAAAGAGTAATGTTGATTGGTTTCAGCTGGTATGGTAAAGGGTAATGTTGTTTGGTTTCAGCTGGTATGGTAAAGAGTAATGCTGGTTGGTTTCAGCTGGGAGGAAAAAGGCGTTTGGGGAGTGGAGCTGTAAGGGAGACTGGGTTCTTTGGATGTGGAGCCATATGGTTTTTGACTGCTGTACAACAGTGAATTTGAGTTATATTTAGTCTTTCTTTTTTGTTACTTTGATCTGCATCCTGGTGTTCATCATGACCTGGTACAGGAACAATCATTGTTTGTAGAAAAAAGGAAGAATAACGCAATGAAACTAACCTGAATGCACAAGGAAAATAAATATGGCAAAGAAATGTATGGACTCTTGAATGTTGTTTAAGCACGTCAACCAATGCTTATTATAAGCACCAGAAAGGAGCAAATATGTTGGTAAGAAAATAGCTTATGTGAGAAAGATGTGTACAGTGCATCTGCAAGCTTTTCAAATGTCAAATAAAGTTCAAATTCAAGTTTATTTGATTTATATTGCCCTTTATCAAAAGCATGTCTCAAAGGACTTCACAGAAAATAAGACAGACTAGATCAACAATCAATGGAATTACAGAATAAATCAAGGCCACTTCCTGTGTAGGGCTCCACATCGCCCTACTCATGCATTTCCTCTCGTCGTCCAGCAGAAATCAGCAACGCACTACATAAACCACAGAGCAGCTATGAACTGACACTTTCTTGTGCCTTCCTGATGAATCATTTTCTCCCTGGATGTGATTTGGTGGACCTGGCACTCCTCTACTATACACAGATATTCCATGGACACCTGAATATGGGTTGTTGCATTCATTGTCTGGGCTCTGTGGTTTTGACCCTGGCACTTGATTGTAAAGTTAATCTGCATCAGTTACATACTGATGTACGTCCATCCTCTTCAAACTCTACAAAGCTCTTTTTTTTTTCTTCATGGCTCTGTACCAGCAGTCACTCATCAAGCATTCACACACAATGGTGGTTTCTGAGTGTTTTGCCTGTGGAGGGAAGAACTGTACCTTGCCTGTGGGAAGCATAGGTGACACCGTTTTCAGAAGCCTGTAGGTCTAGGAGGAAGCCTGGAGCCAGGGGAAGATGTATGATACCATATTGGAACCCAGCCCCGGGGTAATGAAGTCTTAGTAGAGTATGTGAGCTCCAGCTCATGAGGCCACGGGAATGAGTCAGATCCAGGGAGACAGTCGCACTGCACATTCGAAGATAATAGGAAAGCTCACAAGGTACACCAGATCTATGGAATCAACCTGTGCCCTTTGTCTCAACCCCCTAGTCCGCCCCCGCCCCCTTACACACACACACGCAGGCATTTTCGTTGATGTTAGTTCACATTGTCAATGCCGGGGATTTACCTTCAGCAGGTTGGGCTAACGAGAGGTTACCCGGAGAGGCCTCCTCCTCTTGGGTCCATCATTACTCCCACCAGCTGCTGCTGAAAAATCTATATCCGATGCTTTGACACAGCAAGATCGAGGAGCTCCCCATATATTTGCCCTCCGCTCTTACACAATATATGACACTGTGCGATTCTGGCTTCCAGTATATCGGTGAGGATGTTTTCTTTGGGACAGTGATAAAAACAGTTATGCCCTTGCACCAGCGACTAAAGTGCAGGCATCATGGCTTTGCAGTTGGAATGACCCTATAGATTTAATCTCAGACCAGATTGCCCTTCTCTTGTATATTCAATTGATCTATTCATGATGTTATTCATTTATATAAGGCTACATATCCACATTCCCCATGCTTATGTTCCCTCTCTTATATTAATCAGTGACTATAATACTGACATCCAGAGCCTTGACAGCAACACAGTGGGGACTCGTCAGCATATTAAATCATACAGAATATTAATTATAAACAATGCTCCCAGGCCCTCGGTGATGCATGGATGTGCATAATTATACAACGCACAAGATTGTTCTCTCAGGGGCGATCCTCTCTCTGGCAACTGCCCTTCCTTCTGACACACTCACGGTCAGAGAGTGTATATGGTCATTAAGGACAACGTCATAACTGAGGTCTGCAAATGTTGTCGTCTCAAAAGGTTGTGTGGCGGGTGACCCGTATTGATTTATCCATCAAAGACTCATTTCACTGGCACTTGGTGGATGTTAATATCAGACTCCAGTGCCAAGGTTTAGTGCTGAGGTAGAGTAGGGGTCATTCCCTGATGTGGTGTGGTGTGTGTGTGTGTGTGTGTGTGTGTGCTGCAGACAGGGGTTCTGCCAGTGATTGTTCTGTGCTTTCAGCTCAGATCATATGGTGCCTTCAGGTGTAGATGCTGCCAAGCTGATCCATTGGCTCGATTGATTTCATGGTGGGGGTGGATGGGATGGTTGAGGCATTGTGCGGAGGTGTGTGTGTGTGTGGTTTGTTTGTGTTTGGGTGAGAAGGTGGCTCAACAGCTGTCTCAGGTCCTACCAGGTGCCATCTGGTGGATTCGGTGTTTGGTAACCGTGGCTATAGTTAGCCCTCATATGAAGGAAGGGAGGCAGAGGAGCTGTCAGGATGCTGTTCACTGTCAGATAGTATTGTGATATGGATATTGTGGAAGAGGCCCAGAAGTTTTCACACCGTTACTGCAGATTGAGGACTTGTTTTTGAAAGGTCTCGAAAAGTATTTTAATCACATCTTTATTCTCCTGGATTGATAACTGATTCAGATGTTTGTGTGTTTGTGTGGGCGGGGGTGACTGGCTTGTGGCGTGTCTCTTTCAGAGCACTTCCTGTGTCTAAATATACACATTCTGTCTGTGTGCTGCACGAATATGAGCCTGTGTGCTCGAGAGCCACTGTCAGTGATTCTCAGTTGTATTAACCGTAGAAGACAGGTATTGTATCTGGCTGCGGATAAATCAATTATACCAGAAATGGTTACTCACTCACAGCAGAAGGAACCAATCAAGTTTTATTTGAGCAATTTTTTTCAGCATCTCTATTTGACCTGTGCAGCACACTTCACCGGCAGATATGGACACTGCTATGCATTTCAAAGATAGTTTGGTCAAAGTAACCAATAATTTGAAGGAAAGAAGAAAATACCCCTCCAGATAGGTTGTAATTATATGCTGGTTATTAGAAGTATTCCAATACAATATGATATTGGGAGGTGGGACAAAAATGCTTTGAAACATCTCTACTGGCTACATTTATTATTTATTATCATATTTGAGGTGACTGTGATGCACCATGTAATTATTTGATGGAACTTTTAGGATTTATTGGACTTTTCCGTGAGATAGTAGATATTTATTTGACCCGATTATAGTCTGTGGGTGACATTCACTTTTTTAATAACGGATAAATAGTTATGTTCTGTTGCATTAGTCATATGAACCAGGGCACATTTTAACCACTTTGAAAGCTGTTATATTTACACTCGACATTAGATGATCAGATTATAATTGAATCGCATTTAATGACATACACATATAATTCAGTATGGACAACTCACATATTGATAGTAATACGTTTATAAATGGTTATGCCTTTGCAATAAATTAGGTTTTAGTGGAATAGATCTGTTTTTAAGACTTGCTGCTGCACATGCAGTCAGGGAGTACATAACCCCCGAACATCAGAAGTAAGCCACCAACACATGTGTGCTGCAGTTACGTGTGGTTTCCTCTGCACAGGAAGTAAAGCAGCCAATATGAAACGGTGCAACCTGCCTATGATATGTGCGCCTGGGTCCGCTTGGCCGAATGGCTTATTTATCTGCCGACTTAACTAAAGTGTGCGACCACTGCTAACCGACAGACCCAGCAACCACCTGTGCTTTCCTCTTAATATATACAATTATTTATAATGCCAACAACAACAAATTAAGATACTCATCAACTTTTAATGTATAACGTGTAGTGTAGAATCCAGCTACACAAGTTGTACTCACAGTCCTGGGACAAATAGCGAATTTTCTTTACAGTGATGTGAAACACTACAGCTAAGGGACTCAAGGGGGCATCGATGTCACCCCGTTTCAAATCGTACGGGTAGCAGCTTTAATGTTTGCATGGAGATTACCAGAGGACCAAACCACCCAACCAGCCCTCACATGGAAAACAAACAAGCAGACAAACACAGGCATGTTAAATAACCGCTTTAAGTGAGTCACCTGTGATGCCTCTCTTCACTAAATAACACGGCAGCCTCCAGAGCACCACGACACCAGTTAGAGTAAAAAGCCTAACAACACAGAGCGTTTTGAAACCAATGCTCCATTCATTTAATCTTGTCGCTCCCCAACCTGATTCCCACTCATCTCATTTGCCCTCAGTGGCTAGGGGAATCTAATTCACGAGTGGGCGATGGCAGAATGGGGCTCAAGGTCTTCTTAAAAAGGCCTCCGTGTATTTTTCTCTGTAGGGAGGAACTTTTAGATTTTAAGGCTGGACATAAAAATATATTTGTAACAGGGAATGGAGAAACGAGTTGATGTGAGCTTGACATAATAGTTTTGAACAGTTTACAATGTCTCTGTCCTCCCTCCTCGCCAGAGCTGTAGCTAATAAACACACTGAATGCCAGCACATTCTCAGTCCCATTGGTGGTGTGATGGCATGGTTTCTATCCCAACAAAACATGAACATCTTAAAAGGCAGAGGACCCCTTGCCTCTGTCTATTTCATTGCTTTTGACCCACCTCTGGAGTGGCGGCTGGGTTGCGCACAGCAGCGACCCCCCCAAGTGAACACCCCTCGGCCAGGCAGGAAGTTGACTTTGGCCTGCAGCTCTGGTGCTGAGATAAGCCCAAAAGGACACGATAAAATCTGATATCCCGCGCACCCATAGACTGTGTGGTAAGAATTCAACCTTGGGCCCCGACGTCCAAATGGTTTTATTGTCTGATTGGGGGAATGAGATGCAGAGAATCTGAACACAGATTGCCTGCCCATGCTCTCACATAGCATATTAAAATATACGAGATACGTTGACTTGAATGCCAAGGTGCATATGTCCTTAGGCAAAAACACTGGGAGAAAAGGAGAGAATGGAGAATTGTGGTGACACAAGGAGAGACAGATAACGAAAATGCAAGAGGGGGTCAGAGGAGTTGAAGATAAGACGGCACAAAGCAAAGAAGAAAAGGCGACGAGTGGCGGAAACTAAATGAATAGCTTTTGGCCGAGAATGAAAAAGCAGAAGCGTCTGGAGGTAGAAGGAATTCAGACTACGTTCTGCAAGGGGGAAAAACAGTAAGGGGCTTTTAGGGAGGAAAAAGTTTGCCATGTAGGAATAAACAATGATGGAGACCAAAGCTGGCTGTTGACAATCGAAGTCTTGGTAACTGAGAGGTGCATTGTGATGGATAGGGAGAGTGTAGGAGAGAGAGTGGGGGAGAGAGGGGGAAGTAAGGTGTGCAAATAAGGAGCGAGAGACTGGCAGACTGCGAAGGCGAGGTACTGACTGAATTAAGGAATGGGGCACGGCTGACTGACAGCTCGAGAGGGAACGTGAGCGAGGGAGAGATTGGGTGACTTTCTTACTTAGTGGGACATTGCATGGAATTAGAATCGCAGGAATTGGATGTTGGAAAGTCACAGGGGGGCAGTGTGGCACTGGGCAGATCCGCTGTGCTGCTTTCCTATGCACTGCTCTGGGATTATGGCACAATGCCCCTGCAGCTAAGGCACTTCTTCATTGAACAAAGTTTCAAATGAAAAACATAATTTGCTTTTCCTTTCACATGGATCTCACCATGCCATCACAGGACATGTACAACAGCTACAATTCTCCTTCAAACTTCTCAAAAAATATTTTGATTGCCTGTAGTCTAATAAAGCACAACTGAGCAACCATAACATTCAATCAGATATATTTTATGGTATGGGATGGTATACTCTACGTCAGGAGGTACGTCAGGAGGTAAAGTGGTCATCTAATAACCAGAGGGTTCCCCGTTTGATCCCAGCTCCTCCGAAGAGAGTGAGTCATCTTTGCGCATGTGTCGCCCCGCCAACTGCAGCTACAGTTGCTCTCCCACTTTTTCATACAATCTGTAGATTGGTTTAGTTAGGCTTTTAGTCGTGCCCTTCCACTACAATGCTGTGGGTAAGAGCTATTCTGCTGGCGAGTCTGCCATACAATAATCACCTTGTGGCATAAAAAATAAGTAAAACACAATAATCACATTGTGGATGTGTTGAATGCTAAAGTGAACAGATGTGTCTTTAGCTTACTTCTGAAAACATTATTTATTAAGTGAGCTAACCTCCCTTATGTCTGGGTAAAGTGTTCCACAGATTTGGTGCATAATTAACAAAGGCAGCATCTCCTATCTTCTTTAATTAGGCCGTAGCTGAGGACCTTCAATAAACCAGTGTTAGATGATCGTAGTGTTCTTGGGGGAACATAACTGATGAGAGGTAATGTAGCTTGGCCCTGTACCATTTAAGGCTTTGTAAATAAGGAGGAGGACCTTAAAGTCTATTCTAGATGTTACAGGAAGCCAGTGCAGAGTAGCTAACACTGGACTGATGTGCTCCCTCCTCTTGGTTCTCATTGATAATCTAGCTGCAGAGTTTTGAATCTCTATGTTTTTTTAGGGAGACAGATAAAGGTGCATTAGAGTAGTCTAGCCTGCTTGAAATAAAGGCATGGATCAGTCTTTCTGCGTCTTTCTGATTTATAAATGGTCGTACTTTAGCTATGTTTCTAAGGTGGAAGAATTATGTTTTTGTCACCTTGCTAATGTGGGACTTAAAGCTTAGATCTGAATCCAAAATGACACCAAGACTTGTAACATCAGGTTTAATCCAAGGAGTAAGTTTCCCCATATTATTAAGCAGCATTTCTCTTTTAGCTATAGGGCCAACTAATAGGATTTCAGTTTTATCCTCATTTAATTTTAAGAAATTATCGCTCATCCATCCATTCATTGCTGAGAGACAGGCAGTGAAGGCAGTGAATTAACAGCTGCAGCATCACTTGGTTCAGCAGAGATGTAAAGCTGTGTGTCGTCTGCGTAGCTATGGAAACACACATTATGTTCTCTAGCGATGTCTCCTAGTGGGAGCATCTATCTAAACATGGTATCATCCATACCTCTCCAGACCTAAGCTAATCAGATGGATTTGCTTTCCTCACCATTCATGTTCTGCAGGATCTCTGGGAAGTAGAAGAACTCCGGGATGAGCTCTTTGACATCAGCGGGGCTCTCCATGCGAGCCTGCCAGGCTGCTGCCACAGAATGGAACTGCCTGTCTGCACAGTCAAACCTACACAGAGACACGGGCGGCAAAATATGAGAGCCGAAAGAGAATACCAACAAATTCTATGAAACGTCTCGCGTCAATCACCCATACCCACCTGCCACTCTGCAGCTGGATGTGCAGGGTGGTGAAGGGCTCCATGCGGATCATGTAGTGCATGACTCCCGCTGCATTAGAGTAGTGTGTGCCATAGTGGAACTTGTCGATGGTGCCCGTCGAGTCTTCAAAGCTCTCATACCTAGTGATGGGTAGGGGAAAAAAGGCTTGAATCTACTAAACATCAATATGAACTGAGATCTTCTCACCGCTACCAGGAGTGGTGACTAATGCTGCATCAAAGCGATT
Organism: Cetomimus sp. NI1144; assembly: GCA_900660305.1. NCBI lineage: Eukaryota > Metazoa > Chordata > Actinopteri > Beryciformes > Cetomimidae > Cetomimus > Cetomimus sp. NI1144. The sequence continues at coordinate 2,245 of CABFOT010043711.1, read as the reverse complement.
GGACTTCTGGTCTTCGATGCCACTTACTTCTCTCTGACGTTCTGTGCGTGGCGGGGGTTGACCACACCGATGGGTTTGGACAAGTCTCTGAACACTGCTGGGTCCTCGAGATCCAGAACCGGAGAGGTGTAGTCACACAGAATCCAGGGGAACTGGAGAGAGACGGACACAACAGCAACATGACGCCATCACAAGGCATAAAAGGTGGAGCGGCACACACGGCCTTTTCATCCGTACAGCCCGACGGTGACGTTGGAGTAGCGCACACTGTACGAGATGTGGTGCTGTACGTACCACAGGGTACTGGGAGAGGTCGTTGTAAGTGCGTCCAGCGATGGTGTTCAGTTGCATCAGATACTCAAAATTGGAGATTTCTCTGCACACCCATTTCTATTGAAAACAATACAAATTAGATTGGACTCAAACACGTCTCCATTCAAACGGAAAAGTCTCCGCTGTGTAGCGTGGACTGAATAAAGCACCTGTGTGAGCCCCGATGCCTTCAGTAGCTCTTGTGGGGAGCGGGAGCCAAAGTAGAAGAGGTTGGGAGGCCGCAGACCCAGGATCCTGGAATACACTTTGTTCCGCACCTGGAAAGTCGGATATATATAATAAAAAATAAAAAAAGAGTACGTGGAGGACTTGTATCACACCACACCATCATTTCCACAACATCTGTGTCATTCTAGAAAGTCAAGCAGAAGCCCTTCAACTTCAGCCGGATTCGAGCATCACCTTCTTCCTGAAGTTGATGAAGTAATGCGACTGGTCTATGAAGAAGAGCTCCAGGGCAGAGCGCCGCAGGTTGTAGCGCCTCAAATGGACTTCTCTTAGCTGCGACAGCGGCCTCTTGAAGTCAAACCCTATTCCTGAAGGCACAGATATCATTCACTGCTGGTGGCACTATTTAAAGTACAGTGAATCAAAACCTCCCTATAGAGCGTGTTCGTGATCAGTTGTGTTCCTTACCTTCCTCCGTCTCCTCTTTCTCACCGCTGCCGTCGTAGAAGTAAAGGTGGTGTGTTGTAACCTCCAGACGACCTGGCACGACTGCCACGATGGTGATGAGCTCGCAGTCCTCCGACAGAACCAGCTTCTCCTTCTGACTCTCATCCTCTCCCTCCGCCCTCAAATCAAAGAAGAAGAAACAAAAGGAATCAGGAATCCTTTCAACTTACCAGCACAACGTGTTTACAACTAGCGGGGTTCCCTCAATCACTTGAACCCACAAATTCAAGGACTTTCAAATACCTTTCATGGGCTTTAGTGAAATTCAAGAACTCAAAATTGGGGTTTTGGGGGCAAGACATGACATTGGTCAAAACTAGATATCATTAGAGGCCTCGTTTGTTTGTTTTTTACTCATGATCTTATCAAGTCAATAAATCTAGGTGAAATCATTCCTTTTAAAACTGCTGCTATATCAGAGCAAATATCCATCTTCATGTTTTCCTCAGGATGTGACTGATCCTCGGATGGAGAGCAACAGACAGCAGAATACTGATGAATTTGGGTAGTGTATTTTCATTAAATATCAAGTACATTCAAGGCCATACATTCATTTTCAAAAACCGTCAAGGGGTGATTCTTCTCAAATCCAAAAACCCTCAAAGATGCTCAATATGTTGCATCAGAGTCTGGCACAACTGCGATAGGATGTGACAAAAGGAGGAGAGACTCACTTGTTATCCAGAAAGACGAGGTCTTCCTCTCCTAACTGATCATCCTCCATGTCACTCACTTTCGCTTCCTTGGCAACAGCCAGCGGGAGGGGCTCCGAGCTACGAGGGCTGTCAGCTCCTGCGGTCGGGGAGAGCACAAGAAACAACGAGAACATCCTCAGTTGGACTTAGTATGTCCCATTACACCCTTGCTTGTGTGCAGCCAATAATAATAATAATAATATAAATATCAATAATAATGTGCTCAGATGTAGTGACATACCCATGTTGTCCCTCAAGGCGCTGGCCTCACGGTGAGAGTCATAGTTGTAGTTGGGCACAAGTTTGAGGCGCATCTTTGAATAGGTCTCTGCATTGGACAGTTTCCATTTCACCACTGGCTGAACCCTAAGGCCAACAATCAGGCAATTGGAAAATGTACAACACAACGTTCCCCTTCATAGAACAAGGACTCAAATCGGAGAGTTAGCCAACATAAATCCATATAAAGACAAAGGGAGAGGGTGTGTGCAGAGCCTCACACACATTAATCCACTGTATATATTTTTGTTCTTGGTTCATAA
>CABFOT010042976.1:3687-13993 GCA_900660305.1 Cetomimus sp. NI1144 | reverse complement strand
TATTATGCGCCGACCGGCTCTCTGATGAGGCAATGAAGCCTTCAAAACTGCTTCGCCACTTTGAGACCAGGCACCCGGGATTAAAAGACAAGCCCCCGGAGTATTTTGAAAGAAAAAAACAGGAACACCAGGACGAAGACGGGCGGTCTTAATTAATAATTTCTTACGTGTCCAACCTCGTAGGTTGATCGTTAAAATTAAATTTGTTAAAGCCATCATAATCATTTACAGGAAAACGTTTGTTAAATGTACATAATCCATTTAGCGCCCTTACTTATTGTGCCCGCGATGCTTCACTGTGGACTCTGAGCAGTGCGCTCAGGGCGTGACGTCACTGAAGGGACGTTGATAAGTTCAAGTTCAAGACGCTACTCTTTCTAGGTTGTGTTCAGCTCGGCGTTGCTAAGAGACTTGTGTCTGTGACCGCAGCCTGTAGTGAGGGGTATACAGCTTTAAAACATCTATAATAATTGTAAAAAAAAAAACGGTATAAAAAAACTGTATAAACAATCTACGTGACCAGGATTCTTCCAGGATGTGTTTAATTCCCAAACTTTCCAAATCCACCAATGCTGCCACGCTTATAGCACTCACACCATAAAATGCTTTGGACGTCGTTTCATTACAGTTACCATCCAGTTGCCCTTTATTCAGCAACCGCTTTCTTCACTGGTCGACTTAGATTCTCGTTACCCCACGTAGAACTTTGTCTAATGGGCACTCGCCATCCCTCCCTGTGCTTACTGAATGCACGAGATGCAGTGACATGGTGGCGGATGTAAATGTTTTGAGTGATATGTATCATCTACAGCCTCTGGGCCAAACTCACCAGAACCAATGCAGGTGGCCATGGGGGGCAGGCGGCTGGGCGCTGTGCTGCTGTAAAAGGTGCTGACGTCCTGCGGAGCCAGAAGATCGGAGAAGATGGTCCCCTGGAGGTGCTCGGTCTTACAGCGCAGTAGGGACGAGCCCTGGGGCGATATGTACACCACCTTCCCCGACATGAAGGACACCGCCATGGAGAATGTGTCCTGGATAAAAATGAGATTTAGCAAAGATGACTGCTGGGAAAATCTGGATAGGGGAAGTTAATGAGCCAATCTCACCCCTACTTCAATAAATACTGTTGAGGTGCCCTTTATTAAAGGCTCAGTTACGCTGCTTCATCATGCGCGTAAGCCAGTTGGATACGCTTGCATGCCATTTGTCATTATACTTGAACAGATTTGTTACGTAGGAACTCATGTTAACTGAATTCAGCAGGTGTGAAGAAGGGCGACGCTGAAAGAGAGCCAAGCTAAATGTTCCCTAATTAGCTTTATAAAAGCTATTCAGGACTGCATGGTGACTCAGTGGTTAGCACTGTCCCTCACAGCAAGAAGGACCCGGGTTTGACCCACGGCCAGTCGGGTGGATTGGAGACTCTAGTATGAATGTAGAAGGAATGAGTGAATGAGTTGGTCTATCTGCGTTAGCCCTGCAATGGACTGGCAACCAAACTGGGGTGTTTCCCTGCCGTTTGCCCCAATATATTTTAGGATAGCCCCAGGTGTATTCACCAGTTGATCAGAGGCATGTCGTGGGGGAAGAAATGTGGAAAACGTAGACGTCCAACACTGTGAGTCAGAGGTAAAATGCCCTCCAGTGTTTTTCCTCGAGGAGTTGTTAATAATACTGATTAGAAACATACCGTAGATTAGGATTTTAACTAAGAGTGGGTGGGTTGCGCGGAGACAGATTTAAAAAAAAAAAAGCTAGGTGTGGGTATTATTCGTCCAAGTCGATGCAATCAACCCAATGCATCCGTTGCTGAGTGAGCACTCTGAGTATTAGTGAATAAACGTCACAGCTTTGAGGGTGTACTCTGTAGTAGGTGGTTATTAACTCACAGTGTTTTTGAGGGTGTATTCAGAGGTGATGGTGTCCAGCTCCTCAATCGTGAAGGTGGACAAGTCCAGACTGCAGCCGTGACACTCCTCCACACTCCATTGGTGGTAGTAGTCCTGGTTGGCTGGAAACGGTTACAAGGCGGGGTGTGGATGCAGGCATAGGTAAAACAAGTAGAGAACAAATGGGGACACATTTTCTTAAAGCTCGGGCAGAGGGCATACGAGCACTGTGTTATACTTTTAGAAGAATTATTCAGATTTCGGTACCAAGGAAAAGTTATCTTTCCTCGTAATATACCTGAATTGTCTCTCCAAAAACAAATCACTAGTTTTTACTGACATATATTGGGCAGATCTCTCATTGCTAATCTCAGTGGGACAAAAAGATAGAAATAAAAACAACCTCTCACCTCTGACTTTTTTGACACAGTTGAGGGCATATTTGAGGGCATCTAGGGTGCTGGAGTGACCCTTTCCCTTGCGCTCCGCCGGCAGGCGGATCTTGAGCTCCTTGAGGGCCTTCATGAGCTCTTTCTGGGTCTGGGCCCTTGCCGACTGGGCACTACTGCAGCCTGAAGTGGAGGGGGTGGCCTGCTCCGAGCTAGTGGACAGCAGGCTGTAAGCCAGTGAGCCGCTGGGGTGTGAGAGACTCTGGGAGTTGGAGCTGGGCAGGGGAGGACAGTTAAAGATTAAATAGCACTTTTTGCACACAGATAAATAATGGGTACGTTGAGGATGATGTAATAATCATGAGGGCAAGATAAAGGCACATTTGTTTTGATCAATCAAAAATCAAGGGTTTCATTTGACTCCCAAACAGAAGTTGCTTAACGATTTTCATGTCCATGCGCAATAAGTACAATTCCACGAGTCGTGTTCAAAGCCAAATTCATTACAAACTGGTGCTCAACTGACGTTTCTCCAACAATTTGTTTCACAACTCGACATCAAATTCCATAGCATGGACTGTAAACCTTTAATAGACTAACCCTGCGGCCACACAAGGAGCAACACTGAGCAACAGACTGCCATTCATTGTCTATGAGAGCCGGCGACATAGAGATACAAAGACATAGAGATACAAAGACATAAAGCTACAAAGATCCAAGCAATAAAGATACAAAGATACAAAGATCCCAGCGATAAAGATACAAAGATAGAAGCTACAAAGATGCAAGCGACAAAGATACAAAGATACAAGCGATATAGATACAAAGATACAAGCGATAAAGATACAAAGTGACAAAAGTTGAGAAAAGGTTAACTTTATGCAAATCAGCAGGTTTGTTGCTGGAGCAGCGGCCAATTGCCGATCGGGATTTGACTACCCGCTACGAGGGCTACCGTCTTTGTTTTCACAGGTCTGTAATGGAGGACAAGCTAGTAACGGAGTAGAAGCTTATTACTGCCGTCTCCGGTGTCCCCGATTAATTCTGATACGTCCTGCTCGTTTACAAGTAGGTCTTTTCCGTCATGGGACTCCACAGTCCCATCGCCGCCTCCAAAATCATGTATATACACTTTTAATATAGAGGTTATAGAGCTGAAATAAATAGCTGACCAGCAACTGCATGGACAGTTATACACATACACATAGTCAGAAAGTGAATTCAGCGGACAGATCGTACATAAAACGATTACACAGCTCAACAACCGCCGCACCCTCCATGTTGAATGTACTGCAAACTTCATGCTGCTTGAAGGGCACCCTGGCGACAGCAGGCAACAAATATACAAAGACACAAGCGACAAAGATACAAAGACACAAGTGACAAAAGATCATTTTCGGTGTGGCCGCAGGGTCAATCAACTTGTGCTTTACACTGCCACATGCCCAAAATATGATCACTACAAAATATGATAATGTCTTCATATTAGGCTACCTTGAGTAGAATGTGTATGTATGAGAACAGGAACCACCTAATAAATACACTAATTGCATGTAATAAAATATATATAATAAAAAATAATAATAAAGAGCCCCAGTCCATACATGTAACTACAGATGTCTAGAATGCTAAGTCAGAAGAACTCTACAGTTAGCCAGTGAGATGTACCACCGTCCCAGAGGAATGCAGTGAGGTGTCGTCTTTATGTAGAGCATTGTAAAAACCATGAGCAGATATTTGGGGTCTTTATTCAGAGGACATGTGCCCATCCCCTTTGTAGACATGCTCATTCATGGTTAACCCTACACCAGGGTCTGAGATCAACACCCACAAAGCTCCAGATGCCGGTAGAATAAGTCTTTGGCGGTCAATAGGAGTCACCCACCACGGCAACGATAATATTTGAATATTTTGCTCATTTTGCCTGTTTACAATTGTATTTTGTTGTAAACCAAATAAAATGATAATGGCTCCATATCAAACGGGCTCCTGATTGGCTGCCTGTTTCGCTCTATGTAAAGCGGTGAAGCAGGCCCAATGCGATTTTAACAATGCCAATGTTGTGCAGGCTACGCAATTATGAGAGTAGTTGAGAGGACCAAGGCTATTTGTCTATGTTGGTATTGGGTCCAAAGATATTGTATAGTCTGGGTCCCAGTTACCAAATGAGACAGTCATGAATGACTGGTTTAAAGGTAAATATTAAAAAGGTAGAAATAGCAACATCATCACAGCCTTATTTGGAAATTGCCTCTTTGCTGCATGCAAGCTTGCACCAACAATAACATTCAGCATGTATTTTCATTAATTTGTCTCTCTTCTTTTCTGCTATTATTTAGTAGATGTTCCAGTGATTGGCCCATTCATAGTAAAGGGACAAGTTCCTCTTGTTTGACATTTGGAAAATTGGAGCATCGTTTCTTTCACCTCTCCAAAGGTTGTTAAGTATGTCTGGTGTCTAAAGAAAAGAAAGAAAAAAAAAGGGGGGGGGGGGTAGCAGGGGGTCACCGTAAGCCCCCCCCCAATGCCCGTTAGGACCTGTCCTGCTGAAGAGCCCTTGAGCAATACATCAGAACGTTAAATTCCTGTGGAAAGGGGGCGAGTAAAGAGACAATTTCTGTACACTCTTGTTAGGCAAAGTGAGTGTCTGTCTGCTCTTCTTTTCCCTTACCTCTTGTTGCTCTCTGAGGTTTCAAGCATCATGCCAGAGTCCTTGCCATTGGATGAGCCGTGGGAGCTGTGTGCGGACTGGTGCCCACGTGACCCATTCTCCCTCTCCATTCCGCCCTCGCTTTCCCTCTCCCCAGAGTCATTCCCACTGGAGAGACCGTCCATATCATCCGAGTTGGGCCCCTGCTGGTCACTGGATAAGTTTCCTGATCCAGAGTCACCTCCTCCGCTTCCTCGCTCCCGATTGCCGACATTGCCGCTGGGCTGGCCACCATTGCTGTTTGGAGAGTTGAACCCTATTGACACCGCTTCCTGGTCCTTCTCTTTCTCGCTGGCCCTTGACTTTCGCCCCCGAGTGTTGGTAGAGTTGTCATAACTCATACTAGAGCAGGACGAGGCTGGTACAGCTTGATTGAGGTGTCAGCCAAGGCAAATAAAATGAACAATGTCTCTTAATTTTTTAAGTGGGAGTATTATTTCTATGCAGGTGGATCATAGTTGTTTGCTAGTTGGAAAAAAAAAAATTTAAGTAGGGAAAGCCTTGATTTCTCTCCAAAGACCAATCTCCATCCAGAAGAAAGCTAATTATCTTCCGAGTATCTTTGGAAAAGAAGTCTTTCAAAGTATTGCAAAGGCTGCAGAAAGGAGATGAATTTCTGCTCATGTGAAGCACCCTTGGCATATGTACTCCAACAGATGGGATGGGAGATTGTGAGAAGCAGCTCTAGCAGTCTGCACAATAAAAAACAAAATGCCTTCTCACTCTCTGCCTTGTCTTCTCGCCTTGTCCGAGACGTGTCTCGCTCTATGTGCTAAAGGCCACCTGAGAGGACAGAAAAAGAGAGAAAATGATAAAAGAAAAATAATGCTAAGGTGGAAGTTTACAACCGCACACTGCTTTTCAGAAGCATTGCCATTATCCAGATAGAACAAAACTATCTTTTAAAAAAGAAGAAGAAGATGCCCATTTCCAAGATACATGGCAAAAAACAACAGCCCTGTCATCGTGAGAGCAGAAAAAAAAGCCTCCTGTGATCCTATTTGCATGCAGCAAGTGCGTATGCAGATAACTGAATATAGAGCAGGTGCAAATGTACTGACACCAAAATGACATGGACCATTTTGTTTAGTCGTCACGGCTAAAACTGGTAGCCACTAGCCAGGAGGAGGGAGCGAATCGCACCATCACAGGGCTGTTATGAATTGGAGGTCATTTCAGAAAAATATCACAAGGTGTGTGTGTGTGTATGTATATATATATATATATATTTGGACACAACCTACGCAAGTAAAAGTCTAATTCTATTTATTCCTGGGCGGGAGAGAAGACACCTCAATAATCCTTTAATCCCTTGCAGATGCCATCAGAAGTAGACACAGCCTGGGCTGCAACTGTCAATCCTTTCAATTAAATCCACCTCCCTGTGCGGGTTTTGACGTAGAACTTGTTCAGGACAGGTTTAACCTACACTAAAGACATACCTCCCACTTCCTGTACTGACGCAAAACCCAATAATGCTGACTGGGTGGAGTCAATAGGCCAGACAAGATATTAACTAAATACATAAATAATTAACAGAGCTTTCTTGGACACAGGAGAATTAAATTGAATACGAGTGGTGAGCGACTACAGGTATTTTGAATGCCATCATGTTGCATTGAAACCGCTTTCTTGCCAACCACGACGTGCTATTAAGTGCCATTCTGTCTCTGGCTTGGTATGCAAATGTTTAGTGTCGCCTTGCTTATTGGAGGGGAAAAAAAGGCATAACTCACTGAACATGTCTGAAGACCTTTTGATAAGCGTTATAGTGCACTCTTCAATATTGTGTACATCTGATCCACAAAGCAGCAATGTCAACGTTTGCAACTGGTTTGCAAAGCTCTCTACTGCCCCTTGGTGGATTTTTGGTGGAAATGAAGCAAAGGGAGGACAGGCAAAACAGTGATGCTGTGATTCTTGTCTAATTTAACCATTTTCAGGTTGTGATTAATACCATCTATTTATTTATTTATTGCAACAACGCTTCATGATATCCTCATAAACAGCTTTATAAATTCAGCAACAAAAAAATCTACTATTTTACGTCTTTTTTTTATTTTATTTTTTTACAATTCTAACGGTCTCCTAAATAAAGTACCATCTGTGGAGTTCTGGTTCACATATTGGCTGTTGAGCATTAAAATATTAACACACATAGAAACACTCTCTTTCGTGTCAGGCGGCCGAAATGGGTTTCCTCAGGAGGGTAGCTGGCTTCTCTCTTAGGGACAGGGTGAGAAGTTCAGTTATCCGTGAGGAGAGTACAGCCGCTGCTCCTTCACATCTGAAGGAGCCAGTTGAGGTGGTTCGGGCATCTAGTAAGGATGCCACCTGGTCGCCTTCCTAAGGGGGTGTTCCAGGCACGTCCAGCTGGGAGGAGACCCCGGGGCAGACCGAGGACCAGGTGGAGAGATTATATCTCCACGCTGGCCTGGGAACGCCTCGGGATCCCCCAATCAGAGCTGATCAAAGTGGCCAGGGAAAAGGAAGTCTGGGGTTCTCTGCCGACACGGCTGCCCCCGCGACCCGACCTCGGATAAGCAGGCGACGATGGATGGATGAAATATAAAGTTTAAAAATAAATAAATAAATTTTATTCTAGAAAGTGTGCTATGTATTAGTCTATTATAGTCAAATATATAATTACTAGTTGTCTTTACTATAGGAAATATTATAATACTATAAAAATACTATTAAAAAAATGTCATCACTGAAATCGCGATAAACGGTATTGGGAACAATTTTTAAAAAGTGCTTGCATGGTTATGAATGCATAATAAGTTAGTTTCGAGGTTATAACAAATCTTGGATGATAATCAGTTTCTGTGTGTGTGTGTGTGTGCATTTCATACAGAAGCATGAGTCAGATTTGACCCCGCTAACACAAAAGTTGTGGGCCAATTTCAAACACATTAGGAAGGTTAGATGAGCACTTCTTGTTGGGATGAACACCTTGAAGACTGGACCTTCAGTCACAAGTCAGAAAAGGTGGTGAGTCATGTTCGATGAGGAGTGTGAAACTTAATAAATACACCACTCTGTAAAGTGCTCCCTGCTCAAATCTAAACCAACAAAAGCATCACTGTAGTGGTTACAGATAATACACGGCAGAGCATTTAGCTAAGTCACACACGATCAGGGAAACAAAATTGCATCCACTTTGTATCAGAAACCAGCGTTCATCTGATATAAATACTTGGATCTGTAAACCCTTAGGTTTCACAGAGAAGCTAGAGGCTGATCAAAGGAATAACTATTGATTGTAATATCAGTTTGCCAATCAAACCCAATGACATCAAGCCATCTCTGTCTGTACCAGAACAACAACTCGGGACAGAGCAAACACGAGTTAATGTTTGTCCTGTTGAGAAGCGACTCACATGGTATGTTCCTTTGGGACAACAGAGCAGAACAGTATTCTTTTGATCGTATGACACAAATCTCTAAAGCCAGACAAGAAAACCGACCACCTCTTGTTGAAAACAAAGAAGCGACATGGACTCTATGACTATGTATACTGTGATGATGGGATATCCAGGATGACTTTACAGGCTATGGGTCCATATTTGGTTCTGTCACACACACACACACACAAAAAAAGTCGCTCTAGTTAAAAATGACTCCACAAAATAATTTACATTTGCTTTATTAATGGGGGGAATCTAACTTTAAGTCGAAATAATTAATACGTAATTTATTAATAAACTGCAGGTTACTTCAACAGAATGTGCACTACAGATAACATAAGTATGGCAGATGAGACTGGTAACAGCAGCTTCTGATCGATATATCATCTTCTAATAAAAAGGTAGGTCGTTGGTAAAATACAAAAAAAAATTACCGTCACGTATATAATTACCTACCTCGGTGTATAGATGGGCACGGCAGCGTAAACGGTCTGAAAACGCTATTGCCCCGCATGTGACTGTGCTTCTCTTCCCTGTGTACATTAGGCACGTGGACGCGGCTGTGAGGCCTCATCCGGCTGCTGATTGGATGACTCTAAACCAATGGCAAGGGACAGAACGCGACCTGGGGCTGCGTTCGTGCGCCGGTAGGTACAGACGTTCTGTTCCAGTACGCTGGTCTCAGATCAGTATTTTTTTTGGGAGAGGGTGGTGAGTTGTGATGGAGGGCGGCGCGCAAACTGATTCTAGATAAGTGGTAAAAAAAAAAAAAAAAAAAAAAAAAAAAAAAAAAAAATCGCCACCGTACACAATGTACAGAGACACACGCTTACTATGGATTAAAAATTTCAAATTAAAACGAGCCCTCCATCTTCACACAAAGGACTTAATACTGTAATGAGACACACTTAAAAGCCCCTTTATTACATTATAAACTCACTGAGAAAATATATCCTGACCTGTTTTTGCGACACACTGCAGTGCTTAAAAGTATACTATACCAAGCACACAATATAATATATGTGTGCTCGAATATAATATAATAAATATACCATTTTCATCGACTGAAATGTAGCTGTCACAAGCTCAAGTCAAATATATAGTCTTCAAATAAATCCATATTCCAGCAGCGGGGTGAAGATGGATTAAATGGGAAGATCGAGCTGCCCATTTAACTTTTCAACTGGTGTGAAATATTGTAACGATGTGTTACAATATTGTGCCATTTTTGAATAACTACAAGAACTCGTACAGTAATTGTATTTCACATCAATCACAACACAAACACAGTAATAAAGGGCATTTCGCAGGCTGGCTACTGCATTGTGCATGAGCATGAAAAAAAAATAACCCTCACCTTGCTGAGACCCTTTGCGAAAGATATAGGTCTGGTAAATGTACGGCAGTCTTTCAATGGGCGTGTTAGCTTCTAAAATCACGTTCAACTATTTTGTCCAGTAACGTGACAGGTGACACTTTGGGGTGAGCCGACTTATTGTGATTCGATGCCACTAAGGGTGACAAGTTTTACAGTGAGCAATATACACGTACATATATAACACCGTGGAATAATATCCACAGATCTTTATTTTCCATGCATGTATACATTGCTAGCCCTATGTGATAGCATGTTTAGCTGACCTATCTAGCTATGAGCAACCCGCCACAGACACCACTCCCCAAACCCCAGCACTGCTCCCCTGCTTACCTTGGATACGCTTATGATATCACGAGCCGTTGATATTCCATGATTTCGAAAGTCTTAAATGTAGAGCCTACTCTCCACGAACGTCCTCTTTCTCCTCTGGCAGCATCTGTTTCAGCGCTAGGATCTATGAGTCGGCAGTTGTTTCTCCTCACACTCTCACAGTAGTGGATACACGCAGGGGAACACGTGCCGGTGTATGC
>CABFOT010042403.1:1386-11612 GCA_900660305.1 Cetomimus sp. NI1144 | reverse complement strand
GCGTGTGTGTGTGTATGTGTGAAAGACAGGGGCTTATCTCAAGTGTTTACACTGGCCCGCGCATGCGCAGTGCATTTCACAATCGGTTAGGGTGTGTTTGATATGGACGGAGATGCGTCTGAAGCGGGTCTATATGGCCGGGTACTAGATATTCACCTTCGGTTTCCCTCCAGACTCAAATTCGCCCTAGTGTAGACATAACCTCAAAGTACCAATTTGGAGGTACTGTTTTTGCTCAATGTGTAAATATGTGTTAACAAGGGGGATGCTGTCCCCTTCCAATTGTAACATGATTACATACTATATGCTGTGACTTGAGAGGAATCAGTTTCATTGTACTGTTGAAGCTCACCAGTTTTAGGGCTAGATAGGTATCATGTATATTTTTATTCTGGTGTCATCAAATGTTAAGACTTGAAATAAAGCAGAGATATGCAGTATATATCCATCCATCCATCCATCTTCGTCCGCTTATCCGAGGTCGGGTCGCGGGGGCAGCAGTGTCATTAGAGATCCCCAGACTTCCTTATCCCTGGCCACCTCGTCTAGCTCTGACTGGGGGATACCGAGGCGTTCCCAGGCCAGCGTGGAGATATAATCTCTCCACCTGGTCCTCGGTCTGCCCCTGGGTCTCCTCCCAGCTGGACGTGCCTGGAACACCTCCTTAGGCAGGCGACCAGGTGGCATTCTTACAAGATGCCCGAACCACCTCAACTGGCTCCTTTCCACGTGAAGGAGCAGCGGCTGTACTCCGAGTCCCTCACGGATAACTGAACTTCTCACCCTGTCCCTAAGAGAGAAGCCAGCTACCCTCCTGAGGAAACACATTTCGGCCGCCTGTAACCGCGATCTCATTCTTTCGGTCATGACCCATCGCTCATGACCATAGGTGAGGGTAGGAATGAAGACAGACCGGTAGATCGAGAGCTTTGCCTTCTGGCTCAGCTATGCAACATGAAAAACCTTGAAGAACAGGTTTGCTCTTCATATGTTGACTTTACGAAGTTCCTGGAAACATATTTGCCAGACAGTTTTCCAGTAGCTTGGTGATAGAGCTGAGAGTTTTTAGATGAAATCACAGACTTGAAGGGATCACGTCATTGACTGACCTGTCTAACATTGATTGACATGACTCTGCAATGGCAACTAGTTTAGCATGCTTGCCTCTATCTTACAATTATTTATCATATATGTATTTACATTTTACATTACATTATGGCAGATGCTTTTATCCAAAGTGACTTACAATCATATACATATTACATCATCTTATACTAACTACACGATGCATGTTTTACAACTGTGGGAGGAAACCCACGCAAACACGGGAAGAACAGACAAACTCCACACAGAAAGGACCATGGCAGGTTTTGAACCCATGATCTTCTTGCTGTGAGGCAACAGCACTAACCACTGCGCCACAGTGCTGCCCATCTTACCAGTGTATTGAACACATGCCAGGCACAGCAGATGTTTTTGCCATTTTAAGATTTAGAGCCAGTGTCTGGCGGTTTAGTTTAGTTACAAGGGCACCAGAGCTGGCCAGAATATTGCTGCTGTCCTTTTTTACATTCGACTGATGGATTATGCCAACCAGTTGCTGATGAAATGGCAGATGGGTGGGAACATGTGAAGCATCCCATTGGCCCTGTGGTATAACTGCTATCTTTCTAATTAGTTTGTCACTTTGGGATAGCACAAAATAGCAATTGACTACTGGAATCAGTGTTCATATAGCGGACGGAAGTGAAAAAAATCCATGATGGTCCATAGTTTGCTGTATAATTTTAGTTTTGTCTGTCAGAAGTTGTGATGAGCTCTAAATTTTTCTTAAATCAGAATGAAAGGAAAGATCAAATGAAAAAGGCTATCAACGTTTAAACAGATACTGTATAAATATATATGTCTTTAAAAATCCTTTTGGATCCATTATTCTTTAATGACTGAATTATTAAGGACTTTGGGGAAATTATAGTCTACTGATGTTGAATAATTAGATTAGGACAATTATAGGATTCAATATATCCCTTTGTCCTCTGTGGCAGATAATTTAATAGGTGTTGAGACCCTACCAAGCCATTAGCCAGATCAGTAAGAGCAACTTCATCTCCAAACAATGTCTTAAGTAGAACAAATGACCTAATTAGCTTCATAATACAGCACATACAGCACGAGTCACAAATGAAGAAATGCAATTGTAGTTCCCTATTAAGTGTAAGCACACATGTTGGAGGTGGCAGGGCGAAGCATCATGTTACACCCTGTTAAAGTGACCATATTAAGATATGACGGTTCCTAAATGATTCTTATATGGTAGCATATTCTACTTAAACTGTTTTATTTTTGTACTGGTGACCCTTTTCACAAATGATAAATCAGAGACAGATATGGACGATAAATGGCTCTAAAATAAATATTTCCTCACAATTTTTCTGATAGATTAAAATAGAGAAATAGAAAGTTCACCTCCATTCATTGTTTAAAAAGTAATTTCAAAAGGAGTCTTTCCATAAAGCATCTCAAGCCCTGTGGGTGACATTATATATTCTCCTCCCCTGACGGCATAACACAGAACATTTGTTTGAGCTACAACTGATTTGCGTTTCATCATTTCAATTTAATTTCTTTTGAAAAAACAACAACACTAACATTGTGGATAATGTAGACATGGGGTGCCCACACAGGCCAGGATGCGGTTCGGAGTCTTTAATCCTACTTTCACCACATACAAACTAGGAAAATAATGCTGTACAAACGAAATTTGGAATAGCAATGACAGATTGACAGATCAGACAAATGCATTTCGAATATGACATGGTGAAAGCAAATCCTCCTCCCATTCCACATGAAAGTGGTAAGCGTTAGGCTTCTTACTTGGTCCAGTTCCCCCACTTATTTTTTATATGAATATATTACACTTGGAAAGCTAACTAGGTCACTTAGCTCGTTGGAGTTTTGCAGCACACACATATATATAAGTGCATCACAGCGTGGTTAGGTGTTCAGGATTCATATTTCAATGCTGTCCTCCCAGGTCAGGATGCATGTTACTCCATTGACCTTTGAAAGACAAAAGAACAAATCAGAAAATTTCAAAGACAATTAAAACAGCATCTTCTATTAATTACTTTTTTTTTAAATAAAGTGTAATGTAGTACAGAACAACACACTATTATCCACCAATACATTTCAGCACACTAGAACACACACAGCTCTGCTAATAGATAACCGATGCCAACAGGTCTTAAAACACACAGCTGGCATGCTTATGTCAGAGAACAGAGCGATATCAACTAGCCTGCAAACACGGAGCTAATGCTAGTTAGCCTGCTAGCCACAGTAGCTCAAGTTGCCTCGACTGTGTTTATGCAGCATTACATTATATAGGTAATAAAGTAAACTATCTGTTACCTTTCTAGAAGTACAGTGAGGTCTCTTTTGCTGCCGCCACTCTAGAGAGCTCTATTCCACCTCTTCGACTCGACTTGCAGGATTTTGGTAGAGAGAGACTCGTAGAAGCGATCTCCGACTGGCCGCATTGTACGTCAATCAAAAGGCACACTCACACTGGCCCAATTCACCCGTCGCGAAGTCCCGCCCTAGAACCGCCACTGACCAATCATACGTTAGCAACAGTAACTAAGAGGAGTGCCTGGCAAGCTTTCCCTGCTGGGGAAAAAAGGGGGAACGTTTTTTTTTTTTGTCACGCGATCGACCCACACTAGTCGATCATGATCGACCTATTGGGCACCCCTGATGTAGACGATGTGATGTCGTGTCGAGATATTTCCAGTGCAGCTACAATTGAATTTGACTGCAGAACATGTTTCAGCTATCTAAAACCCCTAAAGTGAAAGCCACAAGTTCATGTTCATGTGGAGAATGTTGAAAGTCATTCTGGGAAATGCAGAGAATCACTAAGTGAAGTGGGAGAAGAGCAGGCGGGTAGAGAGAAAGTGGGTAAAGCAAAAAAAAGTAAATCACAAATTACGAAATAACTCCTGGAATGCACTGGACATCACAGACTGATGATATCTAACAGTTCAAAAGTACATGATGGTGGAGTTTTCCGTTAATCTCCTTAATCCTTTCAGTAATTTTAGGGTGACACGGTGGCTCAGCGGTTAGCACGGTCTCGCCTCACAGGGAGAAGGACAGGTGTTCAGTTCCCAGCCTCGGAGTTGGCCCGTTCTCCCTGTGTTTGTGTGGGTTTTCTCTGGGTGCTCTGGTTTCCTCCCCACATTGTAAAGACATGCAAGTCAGTTGGATTGGAGACTCTAAATTTCTCATAGATATGTATTGTCTGTGAGGGACTGGCGACCTGTCTAGTGTGTTTCACTCAAGCCCCCCATCAACCTGAATAAGAGGATGAATGAATGATTTGTTTTATTTAGTTAATTTTCCCCATTTCATTCAGCCATCTTTATATTATAGACTGTAGCGCTGATTGGACGTGATGTGTCGTTCTCTAAATGAATCTTGCCACATCTCACTCACATGCTGGAAAAATGAAAATGAAAGTAGGTGTGACCCTCTGACACGGATTACTCACTGAACTACAACATCAAGCAGAGCAGAATGGGATCGGATCTCAGCCCTGACCTTGATTCGGGTCATTTTGCAGGGTTCACTTAACCAGGTTCACCCTTTCACCCTGACTTTGACCCGCATATTTCCCAGGTCACTACGCCAGTGTGAAAAAAGTATTGGTTATCGTACAATTGCATTTTGTTCTAGTACATTATATATTATTACCCACTATATAATATATGACTTATTTTGGAAAACTCTACACACATAATAAGGGCAGCATGGTGGTGCAGTGGTTAGTGCTGTTGCCTCACAGCAAGGTCACGGGTTCAAACCTGCCATGTTCCTTTCCGTGTGGAGCTTGTATGTTCTCTCCATGTTTGTGTGGGTTTCCTCCCACAGTGAGTACAGTATATCATGATGTAATATGTATATGATTGAATGTAAGTCATTTTGGATAAAAACATCTGCTAACTGTAATAATAAATATATTCATGGATTCTAAATTAATATTATTTATAGATATTTTTCATCCAACTTTAATTAATTGGTTAATTGAATGCTACCTTCACTTTTTGCATTACATGAAAATCGGCATCCTCAAACATTATTTTCTTCATCCTGGAACTTTGACGCTTGTGAATTATTATTACACTGATTATTCCGTGTTTCTTCCAAACACGATTTATGTGGAAGTAGTTTGTTATCCCCAAAACTGAAATGGCCATGATTGCCGTGCTTATGTCGGTTAAGATGCCACAGTTCATTGTAGAATTTATATGTCTTGTCCATGGTTCGTAAATTATCTATTTATTTCTATTTTTTGAAAACAAAAGCCATTTGTTTTGACAGATGCTCGCTCTGGGGCAGCTTCCAAAACACAGCTTGATTATCTGGATTGTAACGACTGGGGAGGTTTCCACTTTGCTAGACATGCTAAATTGTTCATTTGGCACATTGGTGAATGATTATCTCTCCTCAAAGAAATGTAATTGTTGAACATGTTTTGGTTGAAAATGATGCAGGAAATAGATTTGGGTGTGCCTCTAGTCTGGCTGCAGTAAAACGCCTAGATGAAGCTCCAGTGCCTTTTTAAAATGGCTGGGAACTGGGGTTTCTGTATGGCATAACCACAAGAATACATTTTTTAAAGCTATTGTTTATATTTGCATCAGGTATACTGATTTATGTCCTACGCTTGAATGGATGTTGCATATGGTGTTCATTTTGAGCGGTATAATTAGTTGTGGGAGCTTTAAGCTGGTCAGTCGGGAAACCCTTGAGATTTACAAGTCATGCCCTTCATGCCGTAGCTGTTAATTATGTGTTTAATCATTTAGGATGTCTTTACTTTCAATCTTAATAACTTACCCCTTCCCCCCCAAGCGTTTAGTAAACGCTGGAGACCAGCAGCCATGTTTGATGGTGTATCTCGAAAGGTGGACGGCAATTTGCCTTTTCATAAAGAGATTGGTGCCAGGTAGAGATTTCACCAGAGTACTTGATAATGCATTCAAAGTGCATGTGGTTTACAAAGCGGAAAGAAAAGAAGACACATGTCTGTTTGCTGTCGCCGCGACAGCCTCAAGACAACACATTTAATCCTCACAGATAAATAATAATTAATTATCACTGAGGAGGTGTGTTGCTTTCTTTATGTGGGGATGGAGCTGTTAACGAGCACACCGCTCTCCTCGCGGTACAGGGCTGGGTTTATTCAGCTGTGTAACATCAATTGAAAGGTCGTGCTCGCTTAAAAAGCCTCTTTACGAGGCAACAATGCACAAATGATGCTGGGTCGATTGAGCCCTGAAATTACAAATGCCTCGACACTATTTTTCTTCGATGAATAAAAACCCATGTTCTCTGAGAAGATCTACGTTGTTTAGCCAGGGGGTTATTTTCCCCCACACCTTAAATAAGCTTCAATACAACCATGCAGGACTTTTAGACTTTTAGATAATGCATTGCACCTCTGCTGTTCGAAGGGGATCAACAGAGCTGATAATTATGGATTGACTGCCACCTCGTCATTTGATCTTTATCAGAATCAGAATCAGAAGAGTATTTATTGCCTAGTAAGTTTGCACATACAAGGAATTTGTTTTGGTGTTCTTTGGTAGCTTGTGCAAGATCTGGGAGAATCTGGGTTTGAAAAAAAACGCCATAAATTACATTGGCTCTTAGAAATCCCACCCCTTCCCCCTTGGCACACCTCCCTGCTCATCCCTCCACCGATTGGATTTGAAATTGTCTAGTAGCTTCGCAGCAGCCAATTAGAAGTTACTTACTCTGCCTTTAACAAACGACATCAACAAGCTTCAATGAGAATAAGAAGAGAAAAATACCAAAATAGAAAATAAAATAAAATATAAAATAAGAAATAACATGTACAGTTATAAAGAACAAAATAATAACATATTTAACTAAGTTCTGAAAAATAAAAGGAAATACAACTGTGCAATTATTCTCATACCGTACACTGAATGGTAGCTATGGTTTGTTTTTGTTTTTTTGTTTTTTAATCCACACAGATGTTCGCAGTAGCAATCAATAGTTACCGGTTCAGATAGCACCAGCTCCGGCAGCTGGCGTTTACCTCTGAGGACTAGTTCAATCACAGCAGGCATTCATGTGTCAACGAATTTGAATAGTGACCTCCGTGACTCAGCGGCGCACTAGAGAGGTGTTCTGCAGGTTGCAACGCTAATCTGGGCTGGAGTCTAAACAGGGATTTTATTAGCACTGCTGCGCACATGCATAACAAACTCCGATCCCAGGCACATTTGAAAGCTTTTGAGTATTCCGGAGGTGTCGGCAAGGATATTTGGAGGTGAGTTTAATTAGAGTACAAGTCCCCCCCTGCTGCAGTGCTGGCAGAAGAATGCATAGTAGCTTGAAGACACGGGAAAGCTACTTTATAACCTTGTCATGCTTTTGATTTCTTCAGTCTATTTTGTCTGTGGCAAATCAGCGCTATCATTTATAAGCAAATAGTATTGTTTTATGCAGGATGCCATATCGCCAATATCATGTCCTAGAGGTGGGTGGAGAAATTAAATTATAATTATGTCATGGACACGACCAGTTTTATAATTTAAGAGCCTTTTTTTTTCTCGGTTCAGATTCTGCTGCAGTGTCAGTTAACCTCAGGAACTAAGGGCTTCCCACAGAAAATCTAGACTTGCATGTGTGTGTGTGTGCGTGCGTGAGTCAGTCCGTGTGTGTGTATCGCTTGCATCTGTATAGAGATGCAAGTAGTGTTCAAATTGAAAAGGAGGCAATTGATTTTCCCTTTCTTCTAGGAAAGTGCCAGCAAGGTTGTACAGCATGACAGGAAGAAGAAGAAGAAGAAGAAGAAGGTCATCATTGGTCACATATTTCTTGGCCAAATGTTGATGACTCCTCTAACGTCATTCCAAGTAATGGAAATGGGCCAACGCATAATTCATTGTGATGCAGTTGCCAAAGATATTCCAGTCACAACCGTATAGTCACCTTGTGTAGGACTATACCCATTACATTACGTTACAAAGGACAGTGCTTTTTTTTTAAAGCTGTAAATTATCAAATTAAAATGAGGTAATTAGGTGTTATTAAGTCTCATTTAATGATCAGTCCTAATTTTAGCTAATTTTCTAAGACCCCACCGACTAGTTGCTTTAAGTTTGAGCTCCAATGAAAGCTTATAACATAACTGGGGTAATCGAGTTTTAACACGATCGTGGGGAAGATTCCCCAGTTAAAAACTTTCTGTGGATTAAAAGTTCCCAATGAACAGATTAGTTAGAAGGAGTGAGCGCTCCTTCTCACCTCACGTATGGAGATGGCAGCGTGTCAGCAGTGAGAGCAGCCGAAACGAAGAGCACCAGGAGATGTGTGTGTAAGCCCTCTGACATCATCCCGATATTATTCACCTTGTTCGACTCTGCCCGTTCTCTTTGCTGTGAGAGTTTTCCTGATGTCAAAGTGAGAGGCTCATGATTTCATGAGCCCGCTGCAGATTAAAACAATGTTATTTTCAAGGGTGGCTGGACTGATCAGCCATGATCTCTAGTTTGAGATTATTAAGATAGACGGATCAATGTTGAGTCATTGGTTACTTAACGTCCCTTTTAGGCGTGTGCACTTCACTCTTCACTGCTATAATGAGCAAGGCAACATCCATATGCTAGCAACTAACCAATTGATTTTGATTTGCCACTGTGTGCCAAGCCAAAGCAAATGAATAAATACTGCTTTCATAAGAAAGGCATTCATTGTGACTGAAATATTTGTAAAGGAAAATTATTTGCCCTTAAATATGACCTTGAGTCATATTTCCAAATTCATGGGCGTCTGCTACAAGCGCTGGTAAGCTTACCAGCATCCTCGATACTTAGCCACATAATGTGAATACCGTTATCCTACGTTTGTTGTGACTTCCTGCAATTTGATATAATAGGTTGTCCCTGTTTCCTGTTTTCATATTGTGTCTAATTTATGGAGCTTTTTGAGACGGGACTGAGAGCACAGTTGTTTTCTAGATTGAACGTTCACAGGGAAGCAAAGCAGAGGGGTGACCTACCTCTCTCTCTCTCTCTCTCCCTCCCTCCCCTCTGATGCGGCGTTCAGGTATGAATCAGACAGCCAGCTGTGACGGCTGATCATGGAAGCTGTCAGCCAGGAAACTTTTCAAGGCGCTCCAGGTTCATCTGCAACTGCTTCCAGCGAGATTGATGCCAGGGGTTGTGTTGAGGGATTGCTCTCCGGCGCAGTCACTGGGCACGGAGATTGAGGCTCACCCATTGCAGAGCAATGGTGACATCACTCATCAGCCAAGAATTATACGGAGAGAAAGAGAGATGGAAAGCACAAGGCCCTGTTCAATCAATCATGTTTACTGGAAATCCTGAATGAACACAAAATGAGATGATCAGAGTCGAGTGGAGCAGAAAGCCTGGCGCAGACTTGCTTGTTCGTTCGCAGCACTGTGGGTATGTTGGTCAGTTGAGTGTGTCTTTGTTACTGAATGCTGCACAATAATGCACAAACAAATGGCTTAAACAAACCACAACTAAGCTCCAGTTCCCCATTTTTGACGTTTGGTCAGTTGATGGACGGTAGTAAACCCTAGTAGGATTCTGTGGGCTTCAAAATGTGCATTTCAGCTTTTTAATTATTTTAGAAACAGGCTTCTCGGTACACCGTTACTGTGTACGATAGGCTTGTTTACCTATGGGTGGATTATGGTTGGAGTCGTGCGGTCTCATTAGAATGTCAAATGCTGTGTTAATATTTGACCGCGGTGCATCCATAATGTATCCCTCCATAAGAAGGACATACATTTGTGTTCTCGCTCTTAGAGGATGAGGATTTATGCTGTCATTTACAGAATAGACATAATTATTTATAACAAAATGTCACATACATTTCATGTTTCATTGGTTTGTTTTTAAGGTCCATCATTTATTAGTTTCGTCCGCTCGAAGAGACTGGCGGACAATTATTATATTGTTTCCAGTTTAACACTTTCCAGATATTATTATTTTTTCCATCTCTACTCATTCCCACCAAGGAGGGCTGAAGGTCATCCATCTGTCTGGCTCCATTTTTTCTGTGCTTTGTTGTGGAGATGCTTTTCCAATATGTGAGGAGAGTCATTCCGTTCAATACACTGCCAGCCTCGGCACAGTGATAAATCACAAAACAGAGAA
>CABFOT010040755.1:3801-14224 GCA_900660305.1 Cetomimus sp. NI1144 | reverse complement strand
GCCGTGATGACTGGAGAAGCCGCTATAGCTTCCATGGGAGTGACGGAAGTGTCCAGGTGGGCCATTAAAACCCCCAACTGTCCAACCAGGTTCCCCACTTGCCTGCTGATGGGCCCCGTGGAAGTCCTCGTGACACGCCGCCATCTCCTGCACACCAGCGCAAATAGAGGTGAGTGTCTTGTCCTGGTGGCAAATCCGGTCTTGCTGGACCGCCAGCTCCTTGCGAACTGTCTCTGAGTCCATGTTTGGCCAGTTCGTACTATCACAAAGGTGTGACAGAGGTAGGGCTCAAATGCACGACTCAGGAAAACAGTTTTGTGATGAATGAAGTGTCTTTACTCATATTTAAGCAGCAGTTCGAAAAAGGGCAAGGCAAAAACATGCAGGCTAGAGGTCAGATACCAGGCTAAGCAGACAAGGCAGAAGTACAAAAGGGCTAGGCAGATTGTGGTCAAAAAACAGGCAGCAGTTCAGTACTCACTAGAAAACACAAGAGGATACGCTGGTAGGCTTGATGCAGGGGAACAAGATGAACAGGCAACAAGCTGTAGGAAACACGCAGACTAAATACAAAACAGGTAATTGGGCACAGGTGAGACACAACAGGGCGGGACAAACAATTAGATTCACACGACAAGGAAGAAGGGGCTGACACAACACGAGAGAACTAACATACATACAACTAAATACACTCAAGACACAATAGGAGTCATGACACCAGGTTGTCAAAGATCAAAGAAAATGTCTACGGCCATTTACTACCCCAACCTCTTCACTTATATTTTCCACTGTGCTAGCTCAAAGTCAAACTGCTGCCTGTCATACTTCCTACACATTATCCCTTTGTGGTGGGGACAATTCTTTTTCTCCCTTTTGATGCGCTGAGCATGTATTTGCATTTTTAAACATTGTGCTCATTTCACGCAATTTCTGTTGACCAGGCTGAATGCTCCCAAGTAATTTATTTAGATTCATCAATGGAAATCGAATAATATCTCATCAAATTAATGAAATGTTTTCTTCGGTGCATTGAATTCATCAGTGTGTACAGCAGTTGCATTATCTTAAGGCCTGAGAGGTCAGTCTTTAATGTGATTATGTGTACAGCGGTGATGGGGTTACATAGAAAGTGAAGCCATTGTTTCACTCAACTGTTACCAACACATTAGTATGTGCTCTACTTTTCAAATTATGTTATACTTGATAGGAATTATATACCTGGTTGGAATGCATATTTGACTTTGAGCTCTGTCCATCAATACAGTAATTAACTGACATAACACCAGAACGTTTAACCTGGCTGTCTCTTTAACTTAAAATACTAAAATGCATTTAATTGATCCTCATCCCTTGACTGATCTAATTTAACATAAAAGACACTTATCCCTGTTAGAAATTCTCAATCAAAAAGTCTCTCTCTCTCTCTCTTGTTCTCTCTAACTTTATTATTTATGAAAATCCCTTTCAAACATATTGAAATCATGTAATTGCTATTACTACTACCACCAAAACCTTTGGATTATCAAAAGATCCTGCATGGAATCATGAATGCAACTGTTATTTTGTGTCTTCTGCCAAATACCTGTAGATAAATGGCATTAGTTAAAAGTATCATGACCATAAAAATGGTGCTAACTACAGCCAATGCCTTTATTATACATGAATAGAATTGAAAATGACAGGATTCAGAGGATGACATGGTTTCTAGTGAGTGTATGTCTGCTATCCTATAATCATGTCCAAATTCCACTAACAGACATTACCAGATTCATGTCTTCAACAAAATATCTCCCTCATTAAAAGGTTTAGATACCCCTCAATTCCCCTGTATCCTCCCACACTCGAAAAAAATGCTCCTGCCTAATTAATTTACTCCTGCTTCCTATACACACCAACAGTATAATTGTGGTAATGACCATGCAAACGCAACAAATTAAGATCGGAATGACATTAGAAACCCAGCAACGCTCACAACTCCTTATAACCGCCATCCCTCAACTCATGCATGCGCAAACACACACACAGAAACACACAAATGCAGAACAAACACTACCACAACTACTATATCTGCTCTATCAGCAGAGCTCAGTTTTCTGTTAGGCCTGATTTGGGTAGCTCTTTGTCAGTGTGCAGCTGCCACTCTGGGGGCCAAAAGGTTGGCCACAGGGATTTCTCTGCTCTCTGTAGTCAGCTATGCAAAGCTGCAGCCGAAGGTCACATAGCTAAGGTCATGTGGTAAAAAATATAATTACATGTTTATTAACGACATAAAGAAAACGGGGAGCTTTCAAAAAGCAATTACCCATCGTATTCCAAAGTTGCGTTTTTTACGGTGGGGATGGAGGGCAATATTAGAGCCAGAAATGGGAGCAGTTTTGATCAGAGGCTTAAATGAATAAATGGGAGCGAGCATAAAGGAATGGATAATCATACTTGAAGTAAATACATTTCAAAGAGAGAGTCGGGAAGTGAGGATCAGCATATAGTATGCTATAGCTTCTGTAGTTAAAAATGTAAAAAGGGGGGGTTTCATCTAGAGAAATGTTTACATGAGGACAAGTTGTTAAAAGTAAATCAAGTAAATACACGCAAGTTCTAATAAAAATATTGGATGGTTAGACAAAAACAAAACAGTTTCCAGTTCCAAAATTCTCAGTTAATAGTTACGATTTTTTACTTTTTTTAATTGAAGGCATCATGCATGCTTATAAATGCACACAAACCCATTTTAATACAATTTTTTTTGAAAACATCTGATTGGGAACAAATTAATTTTACAGCAAGATAATGATCCCTGCTTTTTTTCTGACACTGAAAACTGAATAACTTGTCATTGATGGATATTTTGACTTGAAATGAAATAAACGAAAGGGTGGCTTTTTGTTTGAAAATATTAAAATAGGAAGATGATGCTTTTTATGAGGTGATGCAATGGGAATATTGACATGGATTGCCTTTGTATCTTAAGTGGAAATTCCCATGTTTTTCTCTGTGGGTTCCTTTCTAGCAAGGTTACAAAAGAGTCTCTGTCAAAATGAAATTATGTCATGAAGTCATAAGCCACCCAGCTTTATCACATGGGTGAAATTTGGTCCAGGACAATATATTAGGCCGTCCTAGGCAAGTATACATTTACAAGTATATATTTTTCCTTGCCCTCCTTATGCCGTTAAACTGTATGCCTCATTCCCCCTTTCACATATAGACTTAATTGAACAAAAACATATTCTGTCCATGCTCACATGAGTACATTCTCACAGAGTACACACATTATACACAGTACACACATAAACTCACACATCCAGAGTGTTTGTTATTGGTCTTCTGAACTTGCAGCACATAATTATACCATTGTGTTTATCTGTATATTGATTTATTTCCAGAATATGTTTCTTATCTACATTAATATTCTAAATCTGTCAATGAATATGACCCTTTGCTTGCATTGAAATAGCCTCAGGGATATTGTTAATAATGTATCCCAGTTAAATCTGACACATCCACTCTCCACATATGTTTTTTGAGTGATACTGCTATCGCATCAATCAAATTCATGTCCTTGTTTACAAATATATCATGTTATTACATATCCATTATAAGTACTGTGGGTCTACAGCCACCCATTTGAGCTAAGGTTGAAATATTTGATCATGGGTGGTGGTGGGGACAGTGGGGTGGGATGAAACACTGAGTTTGATGCCATGCATCATTGAAGATGACAAAATGTAAAAATTGTTTAGAGGACCCCATTAAATATGTATGAAACAGGGTTTTCAAGGCGGGTATAGACAAGGAAATCCATCATCACATTGTAAATTGCGGAAATACTATTAGAGTATGAATATTTAGTATCATTTCTCTTCAGCTGTGCAGAGTGGTACAGACAAGCAAGAACACCCCGAAAATGCCTTTAATATTACGTGACTCACAAGCACAATTATTGATCTTCCTTCAGTTTTAATACATTAATTATGAGCAAGCTAGATAGAGGTTTATGGAATGAATATTTTTATGGAATTATAATGCAAAGACATTTATGATTGTAAACCAAAAAACAATAATTGCACCCCAAAGCTAAGATCATTGCAAAATATGACAAAGTGCAAAAATATGAAAGGCAAGCAAATCAGATTTGCAACAAAGAATGTATCTTTGCAAAAAAAATATGGTTAGCTAGAAAAAAAACATTAAAATGTGATGTCTACATTTTAACAGAGCAAAGCGTCTTCAAACAAATAAATGTGTAGATGTTTTAAGGACACTGTTTTACGGAATGCCATTTAAGGAACAATCCAAGGCACAGTAGGCTGCTAACAACAAGATTCAAGATTCAAGATTCAAGAATTTTTATTTGTCACATATCCCCCTAGACGAGCAGTGAAATTACAAAATTCAGCAGGTAGAGGTTGCTGGTAGCGAGAAGTGGTGAGAGTGTGTGAGAGAGTGTGAGAGAGAGTGAGTGAGAGTTAAGACAATGAGAGAGTTCACAGTCCTAATGGCCTGAGGGAAGAAGCTTCGTCTGAGTCTCTGAGTGTTCACTTTGTGGCAACAAAGATGTTTCCCAGAACGCAGCCACTGGAACAGTCCATGTCCAGGGTGGTTAGGGCAATGCACTTGGCCTTAGATCTGCATCTCTTGGTGTACAGATCATGTAGAGTAGGGCGTGGTGTTCCAGTGGTGTGTTTGGCCTATTGCAGGGCTCTGCGGTCCTGAGCAGTGGTGTTGCCATACAAGGCAGTGATGCTGCCTGTTAGTATTCTCTCCACACTCTGAATTTCTTCAGCTGCCTGAGGTGGTAAAGACGCTGCCGTGCCTTCTTCACTACTGTGTCCGTGTGAACAGCCCAGGACAGATCCTCAGTGATGCCAATCCCCAGGTACTTAAAACTGCTCAGCCTCTCCACATCCGTCCCATTTATCCTGAGCGGTGCATGTGTCCCTTGTTGTCTCCTAAAGTCCATGATGAGCTCCCTGGTTTTGCTGGTGTTCAACGAGAGGCGGTTGTCCTTACACCAGAGTGCAAGGCCAGCCACCTACTGATGGTAGGCAATCTCATCATTACTGGTGATCAGGCCCACCACCACTGTGTCATCAGCAAACTTGATGATAGTTTTGGAGCTGATTGTGGCACCACAAGCATGTGTGTATAGGTCATATGTCTGCCCACCCTGAGGACCTGGGGTCTGTGCCAGAACCCAGGCACACATGGGAGGGCTCAGACCCAGACCAGACAGCCTGTCAGCAAGTCTGATGGGGGCTATGGTGATGAATGCTGAGATAAAGTCTATGAACAACAATCTTGCATAGCCCCCCCCTCTTGTTGTCAAGACTGGAGAGTGTGGTGTGTAAAACCCTGGGAGATGGCATCATCTGTGTATCTTTTCGGATGGTAGGCAAACTGAAGGGGGTCCATGGAGCTGGGGAGGATGGAGCAAATATGATCTTTGACCAGCCTCTCAAACATTTCATGACCACTGAGGTGAGGGCTACTGGCTGGTAGTCATTCATGCAGGCTGGGGGACAATGGTGGACCTTTTGAAGCATGTGGGCACCACAGACTGGGTAAGGGAGAGGTTGTATATGATGGTGAACACAGGAGCCAGCTGCTCAGCACATGACTTCAGAACCCTTCCTGATATCCCATCCGGCCCAGCCGCTTTCCTAGTGTTAACTCTTCTCACCTCATGCTCCGTCACGGAGAGTGTGTATCCCTCTAAAGTCGAAGGGCTGTTGGACTGTTGTCGTCAGCCGCCAATTTAGCGGACAAGCTATCATTGTTGATGTTAGCCACCGAGCTAACCGACGAGCTAGATTGATTGATTGATTTTATTTGACAAAAAGGTTACATCAATATAATTCAAACCCTTCTGCTGAGGATAAAAACACAATAAAAACTTCCGGTTTATTTCCATTGCGGTTTATTTCCAGCATAAACCGCAATGGGACATGGTGACTAACATCATTGTTGTTAGCCACCATGCTAGTGACACCACCGCCAGCCTCAAACTGAACATAAAACCTGTTCAGTTCGTTAGCCAGAGAGTTATCAGCACTCACCATTGAGGGTGATCTGTTACGGTAATCTGTGATAGTTTGCAAACCCCTCCACAGACCGTTTGCATCACCCTGGTCCATTCGCTGCTCCACCCTGTCCCTATACTGACGTTTTGCCTCCTTCACAGTCCGTCTCAGCTCATGTTGTTCAGTTCATGTTGCCGGATACAAGGGCAGAGTTGTACGTAGCAGTCCGGGACTTCAGTGCAGCGCAGACAGAGCTATCGACCCATGGCTTCTGATTAAGAAAACACATACTCTCAGCAGTGGGTATGAAGTCATCAACCAGCGTCGCAATGAAGCCCACAGCTGTCTCCTCAAACTCGCTGACGTCACAGGAGCTCGACTGGAACACATCCCAGCTCACATTTTCCATGGCATGCCATAGCGTGGCCTCTGATTGGTTAGACCAGTGTTAGACCCTGTTCATCGTCACTTCCTCACGAAAAGACATCTGTCTGTCTTTTGGGGGTAAATAAATAGTGACATGGTCAGATTTGCCGAGACCCGGTAAAGAGGAGGCTGCCACTCTTCCTTGTTGAAATCACCAGCCAATTTCAATGCAGCATCCAGGTGCTTTGCCTGGTGTCCACTCAGCGTGTCGTGCAGATCTGATATTGCCATGCTGGTGTCCGCTTTCATGGGATAGAGACTGCAGTGATGATCCCTTACGTTGTCCCGGCCTGGCTGTGAACTGTGAGCGCAATCCCTGTTCCTTTGGATTTTGTTGCCGGCCTTGTCCCCTTCTCCCTGCTTCCATAGACTTATCTGTCTCTTACATCACTGAAATTGCCCATTTTGTTGGTGATTTTGGCACCTACGTCAAGCTCATCCGTCCAGGTGGGGGTTCTCTCTTTGCCTATCTCCACCCAAGGTTTCTTCCACTTTCTTATATACCTAAATAAGGTTTTCTAGGGATTTGCTCCTTGTGTGCTTTGAGGGTCAAGGTTGAGGGGTGCTTTGTAAGATAAACTTTGTAGATTATGTAGGCTTGAAATTTTCATCTAAAATCTAATGCTTATTGTATGTCTTCTACTTTGATCAGTTCCTTGTTTGTCTTACTTCTTAGTTCTGTTATTCCACTTATTATCGTTTAGTTGAGATCTAGTTTGACTCATTTTCTGTACATATTTTTGAGGCATGCTTGTGATAAAGGGCTATATCAATAAATGGACTTTAATTAACTTGAACTTCATGATGACCGAGCTGAACTCCCGTGGGAGGTAGAAAGGATGGCACAAGATGGTCAGGTACTCCAGATCTGGCGAGCAGGAGCAGGACAGTACCTTGATATTTTGTGGACTACACCATCGATTGCTTGGCATGAGACATACTCCTCCTCCTTCGTTTTCCCGTACTCCGCTGTTCTGTACATATGAAAAACAGAGAGAGACTCAGACGGACTGATGACATGGTCTGGAATCAAAGGGCTTAGCCATGTCTCAGTCAGGCAGAGGATGCTACAGAAAGGTATACTCCGCTGGAACCCGATCCTCGCCCTCAGGTCATCCAATTTGTTATCCAGAGATTGGACGTTCGCCTGGAACACAATCGGCAGAGGAGAACGATGGGGTTGTGACTTTAGGCGGTGTCTGGCTCCCCTGCGCTTCCCCCTGTGTTTGCATTTTACAGGTAAGCCATTGTCCCCGCCATTGCTCCTATTGTTCTCTCTGAGAATCCCTGCCGGCAACAAAAAATCGGAGAATAACACCAAAAAGTGACTTTTTACGGCTAACCTGACGTCCAAAAGCGTGATCATAAAACATTGACACTGATGTGCTTTCAAAGAACAGCAAGCACTTTTAACATATTAAATATAAAAAACAAAGCACAGAGTCAACACGAAGGCGACTGTCTTTGGCCGGACCCTGAAGCATATACTACATTGTCTTCAAAAATAGTAATCTCATTTAGCATAAGAAATAAATTATGAGCATTCGTTCCGTCAAAGGTTTTTGGGTATATTTTAGTATATGGCAGAAATAATATTTAAAATAAAAAAATAAAAAATACATGTTCTAGTTTGTATACCATTAAATTGAAATATAGATAAAGAAAGATTAAATGTCGCATTGATAAAAAATTAAATAACATTTACCCAAGACCACATTATCCTGATTCCAGCTGCAGGCAACACTACATTGTTTACATAAAGGGTGCTGACCATGGATGTAATATGTCATGTATAAGCTATAGAAAAATGGTGGCCCATTCATTCCAACGAAAGCTGCTCACCCAGCACATGGAGGTATTATTAAACATGGGGAATATATTGGAAAATGGCAGCCCATTAGGGAAGCTGCTCACCCAGCGAAAAAAACAGACAGCTTGGAAGCACCCTGCTTTCAGGAACCAACTCAAATGTGCATTATGGTCTTCTTTGGCTCCACTGTGCCCACACGAATGAGAGAAGTAGCAGAAGTCAGCTTTTGTTTCGGACTATGGAGACTCCGCTGCAGCTATGGCTTTATACAGTGGCCATGGGTGTATTAATCTGCAGCCTAATATCAGCTAAGAGCCACCACTAAAAGCCAGCTGGGGATGAGCCGGAGAGCCTCAGCACCCACTGCGGTGGCTGCTGAGGCTACCACGGTGGTCACTGCGATGGCAGCTGGATACGCTGCGGTAAAGGCTGAAGGTGCTGCGGAGGCGGCAGCTGGGGGCGCTGCGGAGGTGACAACCAGAGACGATGTGGTGACAGCTCGGAGTGCTGCAGAGACCACAGCTGGAGATGGTGTGGTAATATCTGGGAAAGTAGCGGCATCTGTGGCAGCTGGGAACACTGCGGCGGCAGTGAATGTGGCAGCTGGAGGCACTGCGATGGCAGCTGGGAACGCTGCGGCGACAGTGGCAGCTGGATGCACTGTGGCGGCAGCTGGAGGAGCTGCGAATGTGACAGCTAGGAGTGGTGCGAAGGCGACAGCCAGAGATGCTGGAGATGCTGTGGGAGCCGCTGGGAGTGCTGCAGAGACCACAACTGGAGATGCTGCGGTGGTAGCTGGAGAAGCATCGGCGTCTGTGGCAGCTGGGAACACTGTGGCGGCCGCTGGGAGTGCTGCAACGATGGCTGCAGCTGGAGGTTCTATGGCGAGGGTAGCTGGGGGCGCTACGGAGACGGTAGCTGGATACACAATGGTGAGGACTGCAGCTGGGCTCGCCGTGGCGAGGACGGCAGCTGGAGCTGGGGCAGCCACGGAGGTGACAGCCATAGACCCTGGAAACGCTGTGGGAGACGCTGGGAGTGCTGCGGCTGCAGCTGGGGGCGCTAAAGAGGCGACAGTATCTGGGAGTATCTGGTATCTGGCGGGTGGAGTAGCTGAGCCCACTGTGGCAGTGGCGGCTAGAACCGACCTGTCCATAAAGACCCACAGGTAAGCGTAACCCCTCTGTAGCTGCTCTCTCAGCTCCTCATAGTCTGGGTAAGTATGCTCATAGGTAAGCAGGCGGACCCTCGCCCTCTCCATCATCGCCCCCAACGCGTCTACTGCGACTTGGGCTTCTGCTTGGGTGGCTGATATCTCCATCCACCCCGCTGTTCGGCGCTATGGGGCTGGACCTGTCATCGGGCCAGCCACAGCACGCTCCTCGTGCATGAGCCATAGGTTGCGCAAGCGCACGCTCTAATCGGTGCATCAGACTCCGAGGGGAGTGGATCAGGAACCGGTCCCGACTGGACCGACACGGATGGGTCTGGACTGGGGGCAGGCTGTGTGAGGGACACGACCCCGAGCCTGAGCCATCGACCGGTGTTCTGCCCGCCAATGGCTTTACGGGACTTTCTCCCCATGGTGGCTTGTTTGCGGTGCAGGCGCTCTGTGTGCTGTGCAGCTGAGTCGCCTTTATGGTGAAGTTGTTATGTCGGACGGGGAATATGGGGCACTCGACTCAATCGCTGGACACAGCACACAAGAGTCAGATGAGTTACAGTAAACAGAAGATTTAATGTCTTACTGTACAGGGTGATGATGATGAACGAACACGGGGAGTAGACACAGGCAGGGTAATCCAACAGGGAACAGCCGAAGCAGGAAGATCACTGGAGGACGAGCAGACGAGACGTGGTACATACTCAACGTAACGGGAACAACGACTTGACAAAGACGAGACATCTCACGGCGATACAAATAGGGAAAACACTTAATGACGTTATACACCACAGCTGGGATACGGGAAACATAAAGTCACCAACAACGACATCACAACAGGAAGACGGGGTTTCACAATAAGACAACAAGTTAATGACAATAAGGACATCACGCCACTACAAGGCTTTCATAATAAAACACAAGACACCCAGATCCTAACAGTGTGTGTGTGTGTGTGTGTGTGTGTGTGTGTGTGTGTGTGTGTGTAGTATAATTATTCACTCC
>CABFOT010040055.1:0-10020 GCA_900660305.1 Cetomimus sp. NI1144 | reverse complement strand
TTTTAATTGACATTCATTGAAACACTGCCTCAGGCAAAATTTGATGTTACTGCGTCTTAGTGCTGCGTTCGACATAGTAGACTATACAATACTGATAGACAGACTGGAAAACTGGGTTGCACCACAAAAAAAGTTACAAACTATACTATCGGTAATGGGGGGGGGGGGGGGTCACAGCATTCAGCAGGTGCTGGTGGTAGAGAAGTGGTGTGAGTGTGTGAGAGAGTGAGAGAGAGAGAGAGGGAAAGAGTTCAGACACAGAGAGTTCAGTCCTGATGGCCTGAGGGAAAAAGCTTAGGCTGAGCCTCTCAGTGTTCGCTTTGTGGCAGCGAAGGCGTTTCCCAGAATGCAGCCACTTGGAACAGTCCATTTCCAGGGTAGTGGGTGTCTTTCATTATGCGTTCAGCTGATCGCACCACTCTCTGCAGGGCTCTGCGGTACTGAGTGGTGGTGTTGCCATACCAGGCAGTGATGCTCCCTGTCAGCATGGTCTCCACAGCACCTGAGTAGATTGACACCAGGAGACACCCTGAATTTCTTCAGCTGCCTGAGGTGGTAAAGACGTGCCTTCCACACCACAGTGTCCGTGTGAACAGCCCAGGACAGATCCTCAGTGATGTTTACCCCCAGGTACTTAAAACTGCTCACCCTCTCCACATCTGACCCATGTATCCTGAGCGGTGCATGTGTCCTCTGTTGTCTCCCAAAGTCCACAATCAGCTTCTTAGTTTAACTGGTGTTCAGGGAGAGGTGGTTGTCCTGACACCAGAGTGCCAGGCCAGCCACCTCCTGATGGTAGGCCTTCTCTTCATTACTGGAGATCAGGCCCACCACCACTGTGTCATCAGCAAACTTGATGATGGAGTTGGAGCTGCTCGTGACCTTACAATCATGTGTGTACAGGGAATACAACAGAGGACTGAGCACGCAGCCCTGAGGGGCACCGGTGCTCAGGATGAGGGAGCTGGAGGTGTGTCCACCCACCCTGACCACCTGGTGCCTGGTGCCTGGCAGATAGGAAGTCCAGGACCCAGGCACACAGGGGAGGTCGCAGACCCAGACCAGACAGCTTGAAAGCAAGTCTGATGGGGACTATGGTGTTGAATGCTGAGCTAAAGTCTATGAACAGCAATCTTGCATAGCCCCCCCTCCTGTTGACTATGGTCCCATAGATTCGCTGTCAGTGCACTGAACAAATCAATGATTGGATGTGCTATAACATCCTTCAACTAAACAAGGATAAAACTGAGATAATTGTCTTTGGTGCCAAGGAAGAAAGACTGAAAGTGATTGCTCACCTTGACTCACTGTCTTTGAGGACTAAAAGACAAGCAAGAAATGTTGGTGTAATTTTGGATTCAGATCTAAATTTTAATAGTCACTTCAAGTCAGTAACAAAGTCAGCCTATTATCACTTCAAACCTATAGCAAGAATTAGAGGATCCATGTCCAAAGAAGACTTAGAAAAATGCATCCATGCCTTTATCTCCAGTAGGTTAGTCTACTCTAATGGTCTGTTTTCAGGACTCCCTAAAAAAGCTATCAGACAGCTACAGCTCATTCCGAATGCAGCTGCCAGAGTTCTGACAAGAACAAAAAAAGCTGAAAACATTACTCCAATTCTCAGATATCTTGCACTGGCTTCCAGTGAGACATAGAATAGATAAAATATTGTTGCAAATCTTTAAATCACTCAATGGTTTAGGGCCAAAGTACATATCAGGCTTGTTTTGTATATTATGAATCCTGGAGAAGTCTTAGGTCATCCGGGACCAGTCTAATGACTGTTCCAAGAGTTAGAGCAAAACATGGTGAGGCAGCGTTTAGTTATCATGCCTCACATAGTTGGAACAAACGTTCAGAAGATCTAAGACTTGCACCAACTCTAGCTATTTTTAAATCTAAGCTAAAAACGTTGATGTTCTCAATTGCAAAATTAAACATAATTGCACTTGGTTTTATTTGGACGTACTTTTTTTAAATTAGTTCATTGTCTTTTATTTTACATTTGAATTTTATTTAGTCTATCCTTTGTTTCTTTTTATGCCTTTAATGCCTTTTAAATGTATTCCCATGTAAAGCACTTTGAATTGCCTTTGTGTATGAAATGTGCTATACAAATGCACTTGCCTTGCCTAAAGTAGTCATGAAGCTGTTCTCTGATTATTTTTCAAAGATCTTAGAAACTACACACATTATTGAGACCGGTCTGTAGTTTTCTAGATGACTCTTGCTCCATTTTTATGGAGGGGAATAATCTTGGCCCTTTTTAGGGTTTAAACATATAATCCCAAAACAACAGAAAGGTTAAAAATGTGAGTAATACAAGGGGCTCTGTGAAATGCACAATCAAAGAGAGGAGATATCCCATCTAGGCCAGTAGCTTTAGAGCGTTTAATCCCTGAAAGCTTCATTTCCATCACATCCAGTGTGACCCTCTCTAATTCGAATGAATTCGGGCAGGCTCCCATTTTAACATAAAATATCTTGACTCTTGACAAATTTAGCTAGGAAAGGGATTTGCCAACTGCTTTTTGTTAAAAACCATCTTGTTATTAATGCCAAGCCCGGTGTTGCTTACTTTATAGTTATTGTAGTTACCAGCCCCCAGAAACTTTAAGGTTTTCCATAATGTATTTGGGTTATTTACTTTTTTCTGAGATTTTATCTCTGTAATGGTACTTTTTAGCTTGGAAAATAAGACCCTGAGTTTTACTCCTCAGGCTTTTGAACAAAATAAAAGCTTTTAATCCTATGATATTTTTGTAGGACCTTTTCCCTTGCCTTATTTAAAAGATTCCTGTATATCATTACTAAACTCAGGGCTAGACCTCTGCTTAACCCTAACCTGCCGAGGGGGTGCAACAGAATTGATATCCTGGAGGAACATGTTCTTAAAAGCCTTGCAGTAGTGCAGCCCCTGTTCCTGTGGGTTTCATCGCCAACCGTGTCCCCTTCTCCCTGCCTCTATAGCCTTATCTCTTATATCACTGTCATTGCCCATGTTGTTATTAGTTTCGGCACCTAGTGCACGCTCAGCCATCCCGGTGGGAGATCTCTATTTGCCTTATCTCCACCCAAGGTTTCATCCAGTTTTTTTTTCATATAAGTTTTTCCTTGTGTGCTTCGAGGGTCTAAGGCTATGCTTTGTAGATTAACTAGGCTTGATATGTCCTGAGAAAAATATCTATTGTATGTCTTCTACTTTGTTCTGTCTCCCTGTTTGTCTTCATTATCCTGTAATTCCATTGATAGTTGTTCAGTTAGATCTAGTCCGGCTCATTTTCTGTACAATCCTCTGAGACACGCTTGTGATAAAGGGCTATATAAATCAAATGAACTTCCACACACACAAGTCAAAACAGGAGACCAGTCCTTATCATCAAGAAGTTCCTTTAACCCAGCAGTGGAGTAATTCCTGTGAGACCTTGCTAATACAGATGCGTGCGAGTTAAAAAATGATTTGAGTCTTTCTGGTACAAAATGTGATATAGCGATCACTAATGCCATAAGCTATGGATCCACATATAGACATCTTATCATTGTCAGATACTATAATACGGTAGTAATAATAATGATCTCTGTTGTTCCACAGACCCTGGTAGATTGTTTTATGAGCTGTTTCAGACCAAAGGAATTACACGTGTCATCCATCACCACGGCAGGAGAAAACTACATACATATATTTTTCTGTCAACTCTTAAATTGCTCTACGAAATAAAGCAATGGGGGGAAACTCGGAGTGGCTGTGGGTTTTATGTTACTTGAGGTGTTGTTGTGAAGAGACCCTGACAGGAGCGGCACTGACGGTGAAATTGTCTAGCAGATGTTTAGTAGCTGTAGGACTCGGGTGCTCTCTCACTGTCCTCTCACATTAGTTAGACGTTTATTTCGAACATGTAAGAAGAAGAATAAAGATTAAACATAATCATACAGCAGTGGACAGACATCAAAAAGTAAAACAGATTACAAAAGAAACATGAAAACTCAAATCCACATATACTTAATTAATTTACATATCCAAAAAGGAGTGGGAGGAAGTATAAGTTATTTAATTCCACCCCTTCATGATGAATTAATAATATGCTTCCCAAAAGTATAAAACTATATATTAATTAATTAGCTTAGCCCTATTCTAACATATTATATTAATTACCAATAATTGTTTTACAAAATATATAAATAAAATATATTTATCATACTATAATATTCTTCACAGTTCACTTTGAATGACTTATTATCTTAGTCTTTATATATATCATGACAGATGATGTACGTACATACCCAAACATACATACACACAGACACACCTGCACACAAATACATCATGCATACATATAAACACATACACAAAACTGAGGGTGACACCAAAAATATTATAAAAATTAAAATAAACCGCAAACACCAGGTGATAGTCATACACCTTCATTTTTGTACCGTATAAAAATAATTTCTTTATACCCCTTAAACTTATGAACTTAAAATGTACAAACATGAACCTTAAACTGGTTCATGTTTGTACATTTCTTCATCTCCACATTCAAAATGTTCCATAGTTTCACTCCACAAATTGAAACACAGAAACGATCCAGCCCCATGAATGACCCGTATTGCTCTCTTTTGCAGAATAAGTAGTGGATGTATTTAGTATGTACTTATATAATTGGTGCCCCAAACCTCTGCACAGTAAGTTATATATGGAAGAACTATTGAACAGTATAGAATGCGGAGTGATTTATGATCTAGGACATGCTTTGCTTTATTTAATACTGCGATGCTTCTTGACACTTTGGCTTGTACATGCTTAATATGTGATTTCCAGCTTATCTGATCATCTAGTGGTGGAACAGAGAAACTGTCAGTAGAAAGCCTTGTCAGTGTCACAGCATGTAATCTCTGCTTCCATGTCTGTATGTCACGAAGAGCCGAGACGAAATAATAACAACTGTTATCTCATGAACCACGGGAGTGAGGACAAAAGTGCTCGAGCAAAAACATTCACACTTCACACCACAACTCCTCTACTAAATATCAACGCGATCAGACTTATTTTACCGGAGCTCTGTCCCAAAGTGTGTGTTTTTAATGAGGAAGTAACGTATTGAGACCGGAGGACACTAGTGTATCTATTTTTGCATATTTATATGACATGACATATTGATGCCATTTTACAGACCCATCTGTGGACTAAAGGATAGCAGTGGTCCCAAGTATCATGTTTTCTAATCTTAGGCGATATTGTCAGGAGTGGACAGTGACTTTGGACATTATTTATATTCTTCTCTGTGTACAGAGTGCTCTGTCTTGTGATCTGGGGTGTATATGTTTAGTAGGTTGTTGGGGTTAGTTGGGTTTGAGTGTCGTCTTAGTTTGTGCCACTAGATGTCACCTGTATGCTGTCTGTCTGTTTGTCCCCACAGGTGTGGCTCATTGATAATTATAGTGGGGGGTGATTATTTAAGTTGACCGGTTGCTGTCGGTCAGTGTTGCGTCATTGTCTAACTGTGCCCTGTTCTGCTATCAAGTAACCGTGCGTTTACAACTGGTCAGTCTTCTGTGTTTGTGTCAGCGTGTTGGAGTTCCCGACGTGATGCTGTTCTTGTGTTTTCCTGGACTGACAGTTGAAGTAAAGATGTATAATCTTGATCTTGTCTCCGTTGCTCGATATCAGCATTTGTACTCTCCCCGTCAGAACCCCTACTCGTCACAGATATACAGTGAAATGTTGCGGGAGACGGGGGCGGGACGCGAGGATCACTATGAAGATGGAGATCCACTATGCTGCATATCACTGTATAATATGTATTTACATGCAGAATCCATAACAAGCCGAGACAAACTGGAGACAAACCTGGAGACAAACCTTATTCCCTATATAATAGGAGCAATAGACGACACTCACAGAGCAATAAAAACACCATCACACAATGCATTTAATGAAAGACGTTTCCTTCCATCACTGTACAGATCATTTGTGATGGACATCAGACCCTGTTACATGCTGCTGATTGAAGCTGCAGCGTTCTTCTGGACATCTCTCTCCTCCGTTATTGTGTTCCATAAAGCAAGCGTTTCCTTTTATTAGTGAAAACTAAATGTAAAGAAATAAATACATAAGACCACGGCTCACTCAGTCTGCGGGCTGGGTCACCAAACATGTTAATGGTTCAGCAGATAAACGAAACATAGCAAAATGACGGTGGCTGATACAACATCATGTGTCCTAAAACATCAAAAGTCTGGGAGAAGGGGATTACCTGCAAGAAATGTGAGGCAGACCTTAATTACTTGGCATGGAAGCAACTCGTTAAACCACAGGCATTTGAATAGGAGGAACATTGCTGTTAGCTTGATAGCTAGCTTGCTAGCTATGTGTAAATGGATTCTAGAATTGAGACCAAAACATATTGCTTGAATGCAGATTTTGTTAAATGGTGTATTTGTTTAAAAGAGCAAAGTTATTACCCTTTTGACTGACAAATAATTATATTTCATCAGCCAATACTTATTTCTGAATGAAGTATTCATCTTTGTTAGTCAGCACATGCCTAAGATAACCAAGCTAATGCTGATAGATACATAAGAGCCATTGAGTGCGATTTTGTGAAGGTTGTGGGTCCTGGGGGTCTCAACCCGGTTACCACATGCTCTGGGTAGGGGTTTATGTTTCATGTGTGTTTGTGCTTGTACGTCTGTACTCCATCTACCTGGCCAAGGCATGGCGAAGGCATGGCTAGGATCGAGCTTGCCCCTCCTGCACCTGCTTCGGGGAGCACTACACCTGCGGAGCATCAAGTCATCAACGCCTCAGCAGTATAAAAGATCAGCTCCTCCAGCCACCCTTCGTAGTATTGTCAACGCACCTACGTGGTAATGTTGCCAAACCGTACCCAATTGTACTACGCCTAGCACTAGTTCAATGATCTTTGAGTTGGCGTCTAAATCGTCGTCCGAACTAATTGCCTGTGTGCTCTCTTCTTCAGGATCCTCCCGGAATTCACTTGGAGCTCCTATCCTCGCGGATACAGATCTCACCACACTTGCTGAAGCCAGGTCGTCCTCTGGATCTACAAGGATCATCCTCTGTCTCTGTCCTGTCCTACCTCTGCTCCCTACCTCCTTCTTCGCGAACCTACCTTCCGCTACCTCTACCACTCTATCCCAGCCCTTCCCTACAATAAAACTACCTGGGTGCGGGTGAACCAGGGAAAACATATCAACCGTCTGCCGCTACTCCATCCAGCACTTAGATCTACCTGTCACCAGACCCCCTCCTAACAGAATCATACTGCCAAGAGTATGGATCTAGCAGATGTGGAGGCCCTGCGGTGCACTCTGTGCAACCTTGACACCTGCCGAGGTTTCCTGCGTCAGTGCGAGAACGTGTTCCGGCAACAACCCAGGGGGTTTGTCTCTGAGTCGGTCCAGGCGGCGTACGTGGTTAACAATCGGCTCGGAGGACGTCGTCGAGTAAAGGGGGTGGGTAGAGACTACATGTACCAGCAGCTCTCACAGCAGCGGTTCTTCCGGACAGCTGTGACAAGATCTCAGGAGAGAGGAGGGGCTCGCGCTTTGAGATCATCATCCAGCGAGACCCATCACCACCATCCAAATCCACATCCACATCCGAGCTGATGCAGCTGGGCCAGTACTGGCTGTCAGCACAGGAACATCAGCGCAGAGTCCAAGAGGGACTGTGCATGTACTGTGTTCAGCCTGAGCACCATGTCTCCAAATGTCCGCTGTTTAAAAGGGACTGCTCGTCGGAAAATGAGTCGGGTTACCAGTTAGGATAACCGCAGCTCACAAAAAGACATCCATGCCCTTCTGAGATGGTCCAACAAGTCCCTATCCCTAACAGCCCTAATTGATTCCGGCGCGGTGGGCAGCTTCTTGGATGCCACCGTAATTCAGGAGCCCAGGATTGCTACAGAGAGACTCTCAACACCGAACGCTCTGGACGGCTGGCTGATTGCGGAGATTACCCAGCAGGATTCGCAGCTGTTACTGTCTGGGAAGCACATAGCAGTCATATCATTCTTTGTGCTTGGGTATAGCCGTGGCTAAAACAACATATCCCACGGATGTATTGAACCACCGGGGAGATCTCGGAGTGGAGCACATCCTGCCATGCTGTCTGCCTGCGTTTCGCCCTGACTCCGAAGGGGAGCGCCCTTGGACAAGCTCCTCCTGAGGTCATAGAGCTCTCCAAGGTAGGTGGAGTACCATGATCTCGCCATTGTGTTCAGTAAATGGAGAGCCGTGTCCCTGCCTCCCCATCGACCTTATGACTATGCAATCAACCTTTTACCAGGAGCTCCTTTCCCGGTCAGTCGCCTTTACAACCTGTCCAAGCTTGAACAGTGCTATGGAGAGCTACATCGACATCCGGGGGCTCAGTAATATTACCGTGCGTAATAAATACCCCCTTCCGCTCATCGATGCCGCCTTTGGAGCCATTAACCAGGCCACCATCTTCACGAAGCTCAACCTAAGGAACGCCTACCATTTATTGCACATACGGGCAGGAGCTGAATGGAAAACTGCTTTTAACAACATCATGCCCTTTGGACTTACGAATGCCCCAGCCATTTTCCAGGCTTTGATTAATGATTTACTGCGTGATATGTTGGACCACTTTGTGTTTGTCTACCTGGATTATATCCATATATTTTCATCCAGCCTCCAAGAACATCAACAGCATGTACAGCTCATCCTGCAAAGTTTACAGGAGAACAAACGTTTTGTGAAGGCTGAGAAGAGTGTGTTCCATGTATCCTCCATTGTATTTCTCTGATATATTATTAAGAGGGGGAAGTTACGTGCTGACCCAGCGAAGATCCAGGCCGTAGAAGATTGCCCGAGATCACACAACATCAAGCAACTGCAATGGTACCTGGGATTTGCAAACTTCTTCTGGCGATTAATCCGGGACTGTAGCTGTATCACTCGACCTCTCACACAGTTCACATCAGTCTCACAGCCATTCATCTGGCCCACAGCAGCCACGGAGGCATTTCAAGAGCTGAAGAGATCTTTCATCACGGCTCCTATCCTCATCCGTCCGGGTCCCAGCATGTAGTTCGTGGTCGAGATTGATGCTCGGGAGTAGGAGCCATCCTGTCCCAACGCACGGGCTCAGATCAAAAGTTGCACCCCTGTGTGTACTTCTCATATTTTTACATATTTAAATGTTTACATCATTTTGTTATATATTTTTAACCCTTTTTTGAGTGTTGAGTGTTATTTTAGCATTTTAAAAGTGATAACCTGTCAATTGATTGTGTTCTGGAAACATTGTTCAGTTCTTAGACAGTTATTAAAAAGATCTATCTTTGAACAGTGATGGTCACTTTATCAGACTTTAGGTCACTTTAGTGTTTACGTGCTTATTTGTACATACCATCGTAAGAAAAAAGTTGGGTCTGTGTCTTGTGCAGTGAGAACCACATAATTTGAATGTATGAAAGGGACTTTCCACTATCTGTGATGTGTGGGGTTCTAGGTGGGGTGTTTTGTGATGTTTTGTGGTGTCATGTCTTGTGTTGGCCTCAGGGGCCTTTGTTATGTTGTTGTTCAGTCACATGGCACACGCACACACACGCACGCTCACGCACACACACGCACACACATGCACACACGCGTCTTGTGAGAGCACCTGTGGTGAATTAGGTAATGAGTGTTAGTTGGGTATTTAAGGTCAGTGTTTGGTGTCTGGTGGTTGAATGTTTCCCCCAGCCTTTGGAGGTGTTCCCAGAGTTCCCTGCCCCGGAGCCACCACTCCTGGAGTATCTCCTGGAGCTGCCGCTCCCTGAGTTCCTCCTAGAGCTGCCGCCCCCTGAGCTCCCTGTCCCTGAGCTTCCTGTCCCTGAGCTCCCTGTCCCAGAGCTCCCTGTCCCAGAGCTCCCTGTCCCAGAGCTCCCTGTCCCAGAACCGCTTTCTGTCCCTGAGCCGCTTTCTGTCCCTGAGCTCCCTGTCCCAGAGCTCCCTGTCCCAGAGCTCCCTTCTGTCCCTGAGCTG
>CABFOT010039938.1:0-10250 GCA_900660305.1 Cetomimus sp. NI1144 | reverse complement strand
TGTACACAAGATGCAGAAAACGAATACGCCTGTGAGGCAGAAAACTCAATGTGGTTCATGCAAAGGCAACGGATACGGTTTTTTTACTGACGAGGAGGAAAAGAAGCTCACAGGGGTCAAGTGATCCTCTCTCTCTCTCTCTCTCTCTCTCTCTGTCCCTCTTGTCCCCTCTCTTTCTATCTCTCTCTCTCTCTCTGCCTCTCGCTCTCTGTCTCTTTCTCACTCTCTCTCTCTCTCTGTGTCCCTCTCTCCCCCTCTCTCTTTCTATTGCTCTCTCTCTCTGCATCTCTCTCTCTGTCTTTTTCTTTCTCACTCTCTCTCTCTCACTCTCACTCTCTGTCTCGCTCACACACATGCATACACTACACTGCCATAGAGAGTAAATTCGTTTCTAGAATGATTTAGATGCCACTCCCAGTTTGCCCTCACCTCCTCCCCTGATTTCTGCCTACCCGGCGTGAGGGAGAATCCAGGAGATATCTGTTGCATCTCAGTCAGGGCACTGGTTGAGTTGTGAGGGGGAGTGTGTTGGAAACGTCTGGCGCAAAGGGTGGGCCCACTGCTGCTGTACAATGTGTGATGTATAGCGGCAGTGATGGGTGTGTGCCTGTGTGCGTGCGTGTGCAGAATCAAAGCTATTCCTCGGTGTCTCGGGTAGCGGCTTTGAGGTTAACAGGAATCACAGCTATGTGGAGGTCTGGAGGAATGAAAGGCCGAGGCTCTGCGTCGTTTGATGTGTGGACCACTGCAGCGCAGCGCAGGAACTGTCTTCCACTGATAACGTTGCTGGCCTGGCATCTGCCACTCCTCTTATCTGAGCTGAGATACGGCATGCGAGGGTAATGGAGCAGTAGATAAAGCCGATCTTGATGATACAGACGGACACACCTACTGTCTCTAATGGCAGTGGTTTCTGAGCCTTTCGGGTGACGTAGCACACCACATTTTGTGACCGAATGGCACCTAAACAAAAAGCCCAGAGTTTTCTTACAAGAAGGCCATCGAACACAAAGACCTGGGTGGAAGTCGCTTTCCCTGGCACCTAGCTAATCAGTCCTGTCCACCACTGAACTGAGGCTTACCGACTTTGTTTGGATCAAATTACAGCAGGTGGTGATATCTTTTATTGGATTACGGGATGAGGACACAGGGGAGGAGAGCTGAGCAGGAGAGAGCTAGAGGAACATTAGAGGTGGTAGTGAAGGTGGGGTAGTGTGATTTTGTAGGGAGCCGATTGCTTGGGATTAAATGTTTGTTTCCACCGGTCTATGGCTAGTCGAGTTGAGTCGGAGATGACATACTGGTAAACAACTGAGTGCACAATATTTACGTTCTCTGACCTTAAGCTGATTCATTAGAAAGAATGAATATAAGGACGATTAATCACAGGT
This sequence comes from Cetomimus sp. NI1144, assembly GCA_900660305.1. Lineage (NCBI taxonomy): Eukaryota > Metazoa > Chordata > Actinopteri > Beryciformes > Cetomimidae > Cetomimus > Cetomimus sp. NI1144. Next base: position 8,859 of record CABFOT010039938.1, on the reverse strand, counting down.
CCTATTCACCTGGTGTGAAATGGTAAATGCTTGGTTATAATTCAATCTCTGCTTTGGTCCCCTTTCAGGAAGACACCAGGTCCAAGATCGCCAGTGTTCTTCAAGAGCTGTGTGGAGAAGACTGTAAGCTGGACGTCTTCCAGGACGACAACTCCAATGAAATCCTTGTATCCGGACAGTACGTAGAAGGTTAGTGATTATCGTTTAGTTAAGATCTAGTTTGACTCATTTTCTGTACAGACCTTTGAGACATGCTTTGTGATAAAGGGCTATATAAATAAAAAATGAAAATAAATAAATGAACTTGAACTTGTTAGTCACAGCCTAGACTACTAAAATGAAATGGACGCACCAAAGGCAACACGGTCAATGTGTTGAGCCTATTAGAGAAAGCCTTTATTAAAAAGGCTTTTCGCTGTTTGTGTGTCCAAAGAGTGAAGAAGCATCTCCACCTTATTAAAGGTAGCTTGTGCAAGATCTGGGAAAATCTGGGTTTGAAAAAAAAAAAAAAAAAACGCCATAAATTCCATTGGCTCTCAGAAATCCCACCCCTTCCCCCTTGGCACACCTCCCTGCTCTTCCCTCATTCCATTGGCTCTTAGAAATCCCCCTTCCCCCATGGCACACCTCCCTGCTCTTCCCTCATTCCATTGGCTCTTAGAAATCCCCCTTCCCCCATGGCACACCTTTAATGAAACTGCACAGAGTTGGTATAAAAGCAATAACCAAAAGCTTTTCTCTTTTCTCTTTTCTTTATTTGCATAGCTGATGCTGCCGGTATGGCTGAGAAGTTCAACAATGACAACATCAAAGATAAGGTAAAGTACCACGTAAAAACAATACAGTCGTAGTGGAAATGCTCTTCATGGGCATATTAATCCGGTCCGTGTCACATGATAATGGGGCTTGTTTGTCATGGATGATGTGTCCATGATTAGGTCTGTAACTGGGTTGCTCTTTTACATGCATCATAGGTTTAACCCAGCTTATAATGTGTCAAATTATATTACTACGGGCACGACCAAGACATACCGCAGACATACCGCTGTGAGCAAGTTGAAGCAAAATGCTAAGTTATGAAATGCACAACCCATGGTACAGTATATTCCATACACAGTAACATGTTGCATCCACTGGATAGGGAGATTAAATACTTGTCAGCTGCAATCCATTTATTCTTCCCTGTGGAACAAGCGGGGGTTATGTCAGTTTCTCTGCCATCAGAGACACTACCCTGTCCTCAGGTGGCACTGGAGGCACCTTATCCCTTGTTTTCATGTGTTTTGTTTGCAGTCTGTGCGGCATGTTGTGCTAATTCATCTGTCTTATCAATTTGACCACACACGACTACATGTCTAGACACACACACTGTGATCTCAAACTAACACATCCCCGTTCTCGTTTTTGGGGTCTCATCAGATTGATGTGGAAGAGGCCGTTCCCCGCGTGGTGAAGAACTCTAAGGCGGTGCTGGTTTCCCTGCTGGTGACTGGCCTGCTGCTGGCGGCACTGCTGGTAGCTGGATACTACCTGAAGACCCACCGCAAGAACTCCAAGGGAGTCCGACTGGTGAGTGGGTTAGTGGAGGAGGTGTGTCGCAGTGTTACTGCCGAGTAAGACGACGTTTAGCCTAAAATCAGTAGGTGCCTAAACTCCAAGACTGCAACGAAGGTGTCCAGAAATAGTCCAGAGAGAGCACAACATCAACAGGTATGCAGATATAACTTGAACAAGGTTGTTGTTTTGACTACATGGACATCATCCTCAGCAGCCCGGGTCAAATGTATCTGCAGTCATGAGGTTGGTGAGTGGACAAATTGTACCAATGTTGAAATGGTAGAGACCCAAGCTGCTAAAGAGATATCCCACCTGGACTTATGTGTCTGGTTCTCCCATGTATTGTATTCTTCAGTACCTCTTTGTCTTTGCTGGAGGATTGTGGACAAGGCGATCATCTTTTTTGAACTAAGAAAATGTGGTGGCCCAACAAAATCACTGAGGAGATCGTACAAGATGACACAAGAATTCTATATGGATTTGTGGTTATCCTCCAATCAATTCATCACTCCAGGGAGGATGTGCTCGACTCTCATGTTCCCCAGACTCGAAGCAGCCATAAGTCCTCTCCGCTGTTTCTACTTCAGCCCCTTGCCGGGGAGCCACAGATGGTTTTAGTTTAGCGCTTTTCTCACAAAGCTCATGACATCATTTTGAAAGAGCATTCATACGGGGCACACCCAATGTGATGGTTAGAGAAGCATGTGCAACGGCCTTAATTTGGTGTGTTGTCGTTTAAATCAGTCACTAACGGTTCTGTCAAAGGCATAAAATATTAACCTCCAATTTCTCGCCACCTCACCAAACTTGAACAAAGTCCGTTTCGCCAGAGGAGACATCAATGAGGACATTGACCTGTCTGTGTACTAGCTCTGTTTTATTATTCTGTTTTTAATGTAATATACTTGTGTTTCAATTTGTGTTTTGTGTATTGCTGATGTGATAATCCAATTTCTCCCCAGGGATCATTAAAGTAATCTATCTATCTATCTATCTATCTATCTATGCTCTGTCAAAAGAGAAAGGGTTCATATGCTCACCAGTGCTAAAGGCAAGGGACCAAAAACACACTTGAGTCATGCGATAGCCTCCCTACAGTAAAACAATTATTTACCGACACCCTTCCGAGTACGCACAGCTGCAAAGCCACAAACCATGCTAACGAAGAACGCACTAAACAAACCCGTTTCCATTCGGACACGTTCTTGTTAGTGAGCCTCCTCTTATTTGACCAGTGGCGCCATATTTGTGGGGTAAATAAAAAAATCGACACCTAATCCTATTTGAGCTCTGATCTCAGTGTTGCCTGTGTCCTCTCCGTAGGCCGAGTCTTTCCAGGTGGACGAGGAGAACCAGGCCAACACCCTGGTGTCCGTGGCCCCTCTACCCCAGGAGCCACTGGACAAGCCCACCATCAACGGAGAGTCTCCACCAGAAAACGGGACCAACCCGGCACCCTCCACTAATGGACACTCCGCCACCCAGAGCCTTGTGGCCGACACGGAGATGTGAATGAACCCATGACCCCTCCCCGTGTCCCTCCGCCTTCTGTCCCCCCATCACCCACTGGGACTCCCTCAACCCCAACCCCCTCCATGGCCTCAGAGGTTGTCCACACACAGTGTCAAAAAACGACATGAATCCCATCTCGATTCACTCCCACCCTCTCCCCACCTTCTCCACCCCTCGGGACGACGATGATGAAGCTGATGACTATGATGACGATGATAACGACAATGCCTGTAATGTGAAGAGTACGAGGTCGCTGGCTTCTGCTGGTGTTTCAGCAGTGACGAGGAGCCTGTACGCTGTGTTTGGCTGTTGATTGTTAGCCGCCCCAACTGCTTTCTGGTTGTAAGTCATTGCATTTAAAAAAAAAAAAGGACAAGAATAAATCACCAAAGTAATGTCAAGTATGTGCTGTCGATCCTTGATGAAAAAGCACAGGAAGCTCTATTGTAATCCACAAGCTTGGTGCAATGAAACCAATGAAACCAATGAAACCAATGAAACCAATGAAACCAGGCAGTTGGGAGACAAGTTTTTGTAGTACTATTGTAAAAAGGACTGACGCTCACTGCTTGATTGCTTTTTCAATGTGATCTAGGAGCTCTTTGCTTTTGTAGCCTTCCTGTTTGTCCGGACCTCAGATGAATTAGACGAAATGTGAGAGGGGCAGTAAAGTTTAATGAATGAGAAATTCTGGCACAGGATAGCCATCCTCTACATTAGACTCAAACAGGCATACACAATATAAATGTTTGTAAAGGGATGTCTTACCGGGATACCTTGGGGTCTTTTCAACAGACACTTCTCACAATGCAGGGAGAGAAAAAAAGAAAGTGTTCCTCAGTTTTGATCAAAAATGGCTTGTAAAGTTAGCATTGTTAGCATTCTTCAGAGAAACCAAAACACTACAACACACAGCAACCCATAATGTGGTTAGCGAGGGAGCGGCTAACATGCACCCTGGTTTTACTGAGGAATGCAGATAATGCTGGCAAGTTATTTTAATTTGTGAATATTAATTCAAACTGTGTTTCCATAAATGCTGGATGTAGACAGCTAGCATGTCAGTGCTTAGCCGTTTTGATCGGCTACCAGGTGCATTTATATTTTTGTGGCTGTGTTGCGATTTTCACCATGAGAACATTATTGTACAGTTTCTTACAAATGCTGTTTTGATAAAAAAGGATGTTTTTTTTACTGTTGCCACTGCATCTTTGGGAATGCTGAACCGCAGTAGTTTCTTTTTTTTCTTTTTTTTTTGTCAATTGCGGAAAGCTGAAAAACTTGAGTTTTTAAGTCGCCAGGCCAGTAAACTCAATCTCGTGTGGTGCACTGCCATGAAATACCTGCAAAACATACAAAAATCAGCATTCCCAAGACCGCCTTTATCTCCTCTATAAAAATGCCTTGTTATGAAAAACAGATTTTAGCTTCTCGTCTGAAGAACTGGTTGTTTTCATAAAGTACTGACTATGTGTAAATAGCCTGCTTTCCCTGTTAGTAATACCTGTGTGCCTCATAAACTGTGATTTTTTGACAATATTTTAAGTGTTTGGCTGTCCTGTTCTGCTCAGTTGGAGATTTATATCCAAACACTTTGAAATTGTATACATACATAAATCACAAATCATAATTAAGTGTAGCAACATACTTTACCCACATTATATGAAATGTATGGCTGTACTCAGGAAAGCAATCTAGCTACTAAGCACATACTGTGTGTACACGCACGCAGGCACGCACGCACGCACGCACCAGCCTAAAGGAACTAACCGGCAGCTTAAACACTTGCATGCCAATGAGAGGGACTGCGTGTAACATAATTTATTTTAACAAGCTTTAAGTGGCTTCATACAGCAGAGGGATTGACTCTGGTGTTTGTGTTTCAATCCTGAGGGAGCTCTATACCCCCCAAAACTATATTACATGAAAAACTATTCATGTAATATCCCAGAAGGCAAAGCTCTCAATCTACCGGTCCATCTTCGTTCCTTCCCTCACCTATTGTAATGAGCGATGGGTCATGACCGTAAGATTGCGGTTACAAGCGGGCCAAAATGTGTTTCCTCAGGAGGGCAGCTGGCTTCTCTCTTAGGGACAGGGTGAGAAGTTCAGTTATCCGTGAGGGACTCATTGCTCCTTCACGTCAAAAGGAGCCAGTTGAGGTGGTTCAGGCATCAAGGATGCCACCTAGCTGGTCGCCTCCCTAAGGAGGTGTTCCAAGCACGTCCAGCTGGGAGGAGCCTTCGGGGTAGACCGAGGACCAGGTGGAGAGATTATATCTCCATGCTGGTCTGGGAATAACTCAGGATCCCCTGGTCAGAGCTAGTCGAGGTGGCTATGGATAAAAAAAGTCTGGGGTTCTCTGCTGACACTGCTGCCCCCGCGACCCAACCTCAGATAAGAGGGTGACGATGGATGGATCCCAGATCCCTTGTCTCCTAAAGCTAAAGCAACTAGTGTATAATATGTCTTTGCTCACCCTCTAAATAGAATATAGTCACCCCAGCAAATTCATTCACATTCAATATAAAGATCCACGTAAATCGAATGAAGCAAAAATGTAACTATGCTTGGTTTAATCTACACCCAAGGCAATCAATGAAATCTGCTTGTGTTGAATTAGATGGTTGAACTCGATAGTCATTCTCAAAATTGAATCGAAATCATTCATCAAGTTATACCAGGTAAATGTCAAAGAAGATTAAAACAAAAAAGGAATTAAACATCCTAATTAATTAATTAATTATATGATTACATGCCAAGTTTTCAGACATGGATATCAATTCAAATATAAATCAATATGTTGATTAAGGCAGATCAGAAAATAAGTTAATAATTACAGCCAGTTGTGTGACTGTGCAGATATGAACAGCTAATACGATATTCCAAACAGGCCATTGGTGATCCGTATGACTTGTGAGCCACATGTGTATGTGTGAAACAACCTATCACACGCTCAACCCAGGATACAGGGTGAAAACAATATTCCAACCACCAGTTTGAGAGTATCATATCTAGCATTTTCAAATGGCAGACTGTCACACACTAATTATGATTTCTTTAAATTTAAGAATTATGTGTGGAGTAAATTATACATACACATCCTAACTAGATGACACTCAGTAGGGGGCACACCTCTGCCAAAGATCCCCAAAAGTTAATAATTTCATCCATGCCCCATTACCAACTTCAAGAGATGCAGACATTTCCATGACTCTGAAACTATGTCACCATGTATGTGGTCCATTAGGGCTGCCCCTCCACTGGACCCTGAGTCATCTCTACATAACTCTGACTGGACTGGTCAGGTGGCTCTTCAGCGCCCCCATGTTGTCTGATTGGGTCAATAATGGAGGGTTTGCCCACGCCCACTGCCACACACCCCTTTGGCCAGCCAGTATGAAAAGTTAATCAGTTCTTCCTTGCCACATGACCCACCTTTCCACAAAGGTTTGTGCAAATCCATTCATAGTCCTTTCTGTTATCCTGCTGACAAACAAACAGACCAACATACACATATAAAGTGTATAAGAGTGACTTGATCAGCACTCAAAGATTAATTCGTTATTTAGCAGTGGCGAGGCGTGCATATTTTAACTGGGCCTTCGCTAAATACCACAAAACACGGGCACATGAAGAGCAACGACAGCACCTCCCACGATACGTTGTAGCTGTAAATCTTTCACTCAACGTGCAGTACAACTATCATTATCCACACCACACCAGTGGTGAAAGTGGGCCGGTATACGGTCCAGTATGCTGTGCAACAAAAAAGGGCACTGCTGCCTGCCAAAACCCAGGGATGCATGAAGCTGGGGGCGGGAGGATATTAACAATATGAAGCGATGAAGGCTGGGGTTTAAGTACCAACAAGAATTTTAATCCACTTTCACACCTGCACCAGACAGAGATAAAAACTAAATCACCAGCTGCAGACATTATTTACGTCTTCCATTTGATTCTGCTTCAGTCAAACTCAACTCATTTAAAAACTTCTCATTTTGTACCGCAAATTCCAACAAACTCAAAAATGCTCATGAAACGAAAACCCCAATTTTATAACAATATTGACAGAATTATTGGTGTGTGGTCTTTCATCCGTCCTGCTCTGGAGACTGCACCTCCTTCACCTCGCATCTTAACAGTATCCTTAATTAGACATATAGTATTTCAAATACTACACTAACAAAAACTACTAAGCATATCAATCAATGACTGATGATCATGAACTGCTAGCTAGTAAAAAGTAGCTAGGCTAACCAGCTGTTTATCTACACATCATGTACAAAATATGAACTTAAAATATTCATCTGTGTAAAAATTATGAAATATATCAAAATATATAGTGTTTGTGAAAATTCCTACTTACAGACAATGCTTTCTAGGCTGCTTACAACGCAGATGGCAGCAGATTCACAGGAGTGCAGCGTTCAGTATAGACAAGTTTCCTCGACCGCACCCCCTCTTCCGGCTCATGGGTCCAGGTGCTTGTTTTTCAAAATCAAACAATGGCGGACCAACAGAGATGGGAACACTCTTCGACTCTCCTGATTCGGGAGGATAGCGTGTCGATACCGCACCCAGACACAGTACAGTCCTGGGAGGACAATAGGGCCCAACGTTACATATGGATACATGTTCATACCTCGTGAAGTCCATGGCGCCGATGGTGCGGGTGTCGATATGCTCGCACTAGCATGATGCTAGCGAGTTAGCTCAGAGTTGTGGTAACTAGAAAGGTCGTTGCGGTTTGAAATCTGACAGCATTTATATATCAGTATCTCTATGAGCCCAAACACAGGTTTGTGTTGAACAAAGCCAGCATGTTTAAAGCAGCCGGTAGAATGTGTGGGCTGTGATTACAGAGGGAGGAGAGGTGGAGGCTGCAGCTGTGTAGAGGGAGCAGGACATCACACAGCTGAGCTCCTTCAAATGCCCTAACAAACCTGCCTGTTTCTCTTCAAGACACGTGAAGGTTGGAGGAGGAGAGCCCTCTCCTCACCTGTGACAGCACTGTTCACCTCCCTGTATCATAGACTGCTGCAGCTCTGCTTCAATGCCGATATCTGTCTAATCATTTAATTCACAGCCTGTTTATTACATCAATCCAATAAAAAGTGATGTGAAATACATTGGTTATATTTATTGTGTGATTGCTGCACAGCAATCACACTATGCACTCCGTCTTTCTTTATTTCTTTCTTTCTTTCTTTCTTTCTTTCTTTACTTATTCCGCTGATTCAACGAGTGCCAAATACTCCTACATGCTTTCAGCTAGAGACTCCATTTTGACACGCCGGGAGTGTTCGTGATTTCAATTGCAGGACAAGAGCAAGCAGAGGCAGAGGATGACAGGGACACAGGGGTTTAATGATCTTACGTGAGACAGCAGGAGTTACAGGACACGCCGGGAGGGAGGTGCAGACGGGACACAGGATTGCAATTTGATGTGAACAGACAGAGACTCAGATGAGCGACACGGACCGTACACATAAACAAACAAACGTAATAATTCCACAACAGGGGGACCACAGAGACAAGCTTAAATAAGGAGACACATAATGACTTAACGGGACACAGCTGAGGACAACGGGACAAGTGAAGTTAAACATTAAGACAGGGGCAAACAGGAAACACAGACACAAAACTTTCAAAATAAGACGCACCCGAAAGTCAAGCCAACACGTGACAGGTGAGCCTAGAAACACATAACCCCACAAGACCACCCAGACAAGACACCAACTGTCACATTGACAGTCTCTCAGCTGCCTTCGACACCATCTCTCACTC
>CABFOT010039907.1:0-11327 GCA_900660305.1 Cetomimus sp. NI1144 | reverse complement strand
CTGATTTAACGTGACATTGTCTCCTTCTGTCTCTGTGTGTGTGACCGAGGGAGGGTCGGCCATCTTGATTCTGCTGCTTCAGCTTCACACACACTGGGAACACAAAACAGGGCTGGACTTCAACCGTCAACTCAGCTAACTTATTTTGTAATCACAGTGTATTTATTCTCAACCATTTGTCAACAGATTGGACATGACAAATTACTCAAGTGTTTTTCAGAGATTTCAATCAGTTTTTGACAGTTTAAAAATACTATTTCTCCCTTATTATTATTTTTGCTAAACAATTCATTTTGTCTTTAAGATTATTTTCTGTCTTGGCACAAATATCTCAAAAACACGATTTATAAATTTATGACACTAAACATCCCTTTGACAAGAACAGAAAAATAGTCGCTCTAGTCACTTCATCATCCTAAATTTCCCACATCTTCCTCTTCTGCTCACTTTAATAATCTGCTCTCTGTTTTTATTCTTTTTTCACGGAAATATTGTCTGGATAATACGCCTCGGACCCTTTACTATTATTCGGTTGTTTGTAATGTTAGTGATCTCAAAATTGAATTAAATTCTACTACTCATTGTAAATTGCTCTGGTTGATAGCATCAGCTAAATGTCTAAATTATAAATGCAAATAGTCACAGAAGAAGTCGATAATCATATTCGATAGGGCTAAAACAATTTAAGTCAAAATATAACAAATGTGGTAAAGCTGGGAAACTGGTAAATGTGCACATCTACTAGCAACATATAGACCTCAGACTGATGTTCAAAACAAACATCAGTCCTCTACACGTGAATTTACTTATGTGAATGATCAAACCTGTGGCCTCCAGACATACACAGTATATCTGATAAAGGTCAGAGCCGTGTATGCTTTGCTGTGTGAGCTAAAATATCTGCAGACTGACTGAAATTGAGAGTTTAATATTTCAATACTCAAAAGAACATAAGGTTATTTTGTAGGCAAATGTGTTCAGATAACTCATGACGTTAATGATAATCCATCACGTTCTTTTTTCACATCATTTTGTAAAAGTAAGGGTCTGTTTGACCCTTAGTGACCCTTAGTTTTTGCATTTTATGCCAAAATAAATCCAAAACGCAGTAGCTGAAGTGAACATTTCATCTTTATTGACTGAGCAGCTGAATAACTGGTTTGTACAGAGGTCCAAAGGCCTGTGGATTATTTGCCTGTGTTGAGCAACACAGAACATTCTGGAACACTCAGGTCATTCTAAGAACACGGGTTAGGTAATTCCAGAACATCAAACAGGTCAATGTCATTTACAGACAGTATTGACAAAAGATAAAAACAACATGGCGACATATTGACATGATTTTGAAACCCCATAATGATTTACGGACACATCAACAATTTACAAGGTCTGTGAGTCTATATTTGTTGCTCCTATCTTTTTTTTAAATTCACATTTTAGTCTGTGATCATGATCCTCTCTCTGTTCCTCCTTCCTATTTCATCCTCTCAATATTTTCCACATGTTGATAATTTTGCAGCCTCTTTTGCCTAGATTTTTGCCAGAGTTTTTACCCATATTAAAAAGCATGCACTGATGGTATTTTAATTTTGGACAAAAACGTCCACCAAATGGTATGTTATGTTACTTTATTATGTTCCCTTATTATCTCCCTTCTCCCTCTTTCCATCATTCCACCTGTCCCATCAGAAAGCTGCTGGTCGAACGAACATCCTAACAGACTTGAGGCTGTAATCGGCTGGTTTGTACGTTACCCACACGACTCCATTCTCAATCTCATAAGGACTGTTGCTGCCTGGGTCATACTGGCCTTTGTAATAAACCCCGTTCAAGTTAGCTGACTGGCAGTTATTGTACCACCATCCGCCCCCGTACATCTCAGCGCAATTCTCCTCCCATTTATCGTTGTCTTTGTCGAAGCTGCTGAATTTCATCCCGTTGTGAGAGAGAAAAGACCCTAAACTAGACTCTCCCTTCTCGAGAGCATCCCCAGCATCCCCTGTGTACCCAGAAACATGCAAGGTGAACCCCTCAGCCTCAGAACCGACCCCGATTGTGTATTCTGCATTGGCCACACCCCCTTCCCAGTCCTCAAGCTCCACCCTCAGCATGGTCTCGCCCTGACTTGTCAACAGGTGGAGGTTCTGGTTGCCTAGCCACACATCCCCCTTGCCCTGCGCGTCGACCGAGCCAAACCCTTCGCGGTATTCGGCCCAGGTTCGGTTGAAGTTCAGCGCCCCGCTCTCTCTCTGCTGGACTAGCAGCCACCCGCCCATAAGACCCTCCTGCTGGCAGTAAACCTCCACTACCTTGTTGGAGTCAATACCACCAGGCTTGACCTTAAAGAGGCCATTCAATTCCCCTTTCAGGTGTTTCTGCTGGATGTCGGCACAATCTGCGAACAGAGAGGGGCACACCGGGGGCCGCGAGTTAGCTTGGACTGGCTTGATGTTTGGCTTGGTGAGCTGAAATGTACTGCAGCGATAAAGGCACTTAGGGCAACGTCACTTTCCCTGTAAAATAGCTAAATAGTTTGCTCCTCTTCCCCCTTTCTTCTTCCAGATCTACCTGACTATGTGCCTTTGAAAGATCGGCTGGATTGTGGGCACAAGAGAAAGACCTGTACCCTCCATTTAAAAATAAAATATCATGTCAATATTTGTTCAGTTCTCATGAAGCAAAAACAGCCCAAACGTGTCCTCACATATTTTTGTCTCCATAAAGTTTCTTGGATTACATAAAATCATATTATGTCATGTCTGTTTTTTTAAACATTCAGCTAAAATAATTGTAAATTGTAGATGTTAACATGCTCACAATAAATTACATCACACCCTGAAAATGAATGCCAAACGTATTTTATTTCCAGCAACAAACTGTAATCAAAATTACTCTGTTCACTTCTAATTTCAGTAAATATGGCTAGCTAGCGAGCTAGCTGATGCTAAAGCAGGCTGTCTAGCTGAACGACTGCTTTTTTGTTTGTTTAACCCAGGTCTGATGTGATGATACCTTTTCCCACATAACCGGCCTGCCGCTTGTTGACCGTGCTCTTCACGCTCCGGGCATGGAAATCGGGAATGTCTTCCTCTGCATTCTCCGTCATGAATGCCCCAAAATCGTGCCCAAACCCGGGCTGGGAATCCATTAAGAGGCTTCCCTTTGAACCGCCTTTGTGGATGGTCTTGGTGCCGAAAGAGGATGTAGAAGAGGATGACGGGACGGTGAGGGAGGGGAAGAAGGAACTTAATCCTCCCTTACTGAGGTCTGTCATCCCCTGACACTCGGGACCTCCCTCGATCACTTCCTCTGTCTTCTCCACTGGCCCTTCCTTTGTATGCGTGATGGTCTTCCGGATGCTCTTGGTGCAGGAGCTGGATTTGGAGCTCACGTGGGATGTGGATGGCTGGTATTCAAACCCGCCACCAAAACTGCCAAAGAGATCGCCGTCCCCACGTCCCCCAAGCTCAGTGATGGACTTTGTGGGCCCATCCTTAACACTGGTAGTGGACGAGAGGGTGGATGAGGAGGAAGACGAGGAGGATGTGGACGTTGAGTAGGAAGTACCTGGGACCTTGGAGACAGTTGCTGGGGATGAGACGCTGGAGCCTTCCTTCTCCAGTAGCAACTGGATCGTATTCACCTGAGAAAGAAAGAGAAGGACTTTAGTGTGTGTGGGCGCATGCGAGAGAAGGTGCATTCATCCACATGCATATTACATCACACCTGGAAGTCCCTTCCTTCCTTATCCGAGTTAAGGGGTCTTGCCACTGCTGTACTACTAGTATCATTACTACCAACTCTACTACTACGACAACACAATCCTCTGCTTCCTTACGCCAGGGAACAAGTCTTCTCTCTGCTGTCCTGCCACTCCGGTGCCAAGGTCCTTGGACTTGAACAAGTTGTCCACAATCGCTTCCTTCAGCGGCCTGCTCTTCATCACATAGAGGGTGCTCACAGTCTCAATGCTCTGGGCCGATTGGGCATCCAGCTGGTCAACCTGGGAAATGGAAAGAGCGGAAAGTTGAGATGAATGGATGGAGGGTTGGATGGATGTACGGTGATAAAAGCATCCACCTTGTGCTGTCCCAATTGACCCGGTCACCGGCTACGTTTACGCGCACAGAGAATTATGTTCTTAACCCGGTTACTAATGTAGTTGGTTTGGGTCGACATATTTAAATGTCAATGCTCAGATTATGAGAAACCTGGTTGAGATGCTTGGCTTACTCCCATATTAAGCATGTAAACATCTGACACCTTTTAAAATGGGCCTTTACTGTAAAACAGTATTCATTATTGGGACTATCATTTATTTTCGGTAATCCTTTAAATTAACGAAGTAGTTTCCAAGTAATGATATGTGAATTTAGTAAATATTCAATATTGGTATGTCTTGTCTTTAATATACATATACTGTATTATTGTATGTATTTTAACGATGTAGTCACCCTCTGTAATGAATGTCCCTCTTCTGTAAGGTAATTCAATGGAGACAGTGTGTTTGTTCCAGTTTGAACTAGTTTATCTATCTATATACCTTTGTGCTGGTGGACTGTTTTATATGTGGACGGGATATTACAGGTGGACAGAAATATTCGGACTCAATCACAGGGTATCAAAGCAACATGTAAGCAGCTTAACCTCAATAAGATCTTAACCGGGGTATGCCATACGTCGGGTAAACGTAGTCAATATCAAAACAACACAGAAGCAGGAGAACTATATTAATTTTAATTCATTGTAAGTTACTCAATACAATTTTTAACTCTAGTTTAAACTCGCAAGATTACTAAGAATCCATTTATAGCAACATCCTGGGAGATGAGATGGAAGCATAATAATTAATTGCATTTATATAGCGCCCCAAGCGCACAGCTATTGCCGATGTGTAGCACCCACCTGGGTGATGCATGGCAGACATTACGGCGCCAGAACGTTCACCACACTTCGGCTTAAAGGAGTTGAGGAGAATGAGCCAATCAGATATCAAGGGGTGATTAGGTGGCCATGCTGTGAGGAAGGCCTGAGTGGGAATTTAGCCAGGGCACTGGGGATGATCCCCTACTCTTTACCAAGAGAGCCGTCGGGTTCTTTAATGACCCCGTAGAGTCAGGACCTCGGTTTAACGTCTCATCTGAAGGACTCACAGGACAGAGTCCCTGTCTCAATCCTGGCACAAACGTCTGGATTAGGACGGTTTTTAACCTAAGACGTTGCGACTTTCATGGTACTCTAAACCAGCCGGACGCCCCAGAGTGCACACATGCCTGTAAAACCCTTGTCATGATACCCTGCATACACCTTGGCCTACTCAGCCGGCATGTTGCATCCCAACTTATTTCTTTTTGTTTTGTAAGCATCCGCAGAGTACTCAACGGAGCCCTGAGAATTCACGATATTCTGAACTAATTTATTCTAGTTTCAATTCATTCTGTTTGTCTTTACCTGTTTGTTCAGCGCCACATAGTCTTCCTTGTCCAAAGAGTATTCAACGTAGCCCTTGCAGGATCCCTTGCAGGAACGCAGCTTAATGTCAATATCCACCTAACAAAGTGCACAGAAAGGTGGCAGAGGGTTAGAAATACTGATGATTGTCACTAATCATGCTAAAACATGATGTTGAATAGCTGGATACGACAGCAGTAAAGAAAACCCATGAACAATTTTGCATCGAAATTTAAGTTGATTAGTAAGTTGTTCATCATTTTGTGAAATTGGAAGCTTAATATCTTTCTGATATCAGAGCAAAACAGTTTCCTAAGCTGCTTAAATATGGTATATGAAGTCATTATAGTATTACATTGTGAATACTTTGTGCTTATTAGGTTTGAGAGTGACCGTGACCAACTCCTGCACACTGCTGTCTGAAATGCTTGCAAGGCAAGGTCACAGTCAGTCTACGTTCAGATCCAGGAAGATAAAAAACTGGAGATTTTTTGCCATAAAATGTTAACCCAAATCTTAATCTTATTTATTTTGTATTGTTGTTAGCCTATCATAATTTTAGCTATGTCAGATTTAGCATGTTTGCCTGTCTGCTGTCAACTGAGAGTAAAATGGCAAGAATTTGTCATTTTTAAATGCTAACAGGCATTAAGAAAGAACGATAGTATTGCTGGAACCCAGAGTCTCTATAAATCTAGTTTTAAAGCTGCTTTATGTCCCCATACCTCCAGCCTCTGCATCTCGACGACCTGGTCCTTAACCCGTTCCTTCATGGCTGACAGGACCTTAAGCTGTCTGTCAATCTTAATCTTCATGTCTACGATGCGCTGACGCAGACTCTTGGCCAAGTCGTAGTAGCTGTTGTCATTACCTGGGGGAAGGAGAGAGGATGCATGAATGGATGAATGGAATGATAGACAGGCAGACCGATAGACACCCAGAACGCATTTTAATAGTGTACAATTCTTTATACTTGCAAAGTCATGTAAATATAGCAGCACAATGAAAGTTCAGCCAACGTCCGTAGTCATCCAGAGATGCTCCCTACACTGTCTGTCAAATGCTTGCTAGGTAGCTAGCTAGTGGTAGCTTGCATGTATATGGGGATTGAACCCTTAACCCTGGCAGTGTTGGTGCCTTGCTCTTCCCATTGAGCTACACAGGGTCACACTCACTTGCGTCGGTGATGAGTTTTTCCCTCAGGTAGTCGTAGGTCTGTTTGGACACTTGGTCGGTCGAGCGATACTTGGCGTTGTTGCGCTCCAGGAGATCCCGGATGTTCTCGATCTTCTTCAGCACCGTGTGGTCGTATTTATCCATCAGGCCCTGGATCCTGCAGCCCGACGGGCATTTAAGGCGCTGATGGATTAAAGGAGAGATGGAAGGAGGGAGAGGGATAGATAGAGAGGGGAGTGGAGTAGAGGGGAGGGAAGGAGGGAGAGAGCGACACTTTAGCCTTTGGGCTTATGTTCTCACTCCGCAATGCCCATAATGTATTTTGGGCATTTCATCCTACTCACTTCACCTGTCTCATGGCACAATGGACCAATCCACTGCTGGACCCTCCATGCAGCCAGCTGTATGACATGCTGCCTGAATGCTGCATGTATATTAGAGTGATCTGTATAGTCAGCTGTCTGTCGTATCCTTTACAATGTGTGAGGTCCTGTTCTCCTGTGCAGTATCAGGTAATGTGTTTACTCATTACTACTACTGCTGCTGCTGCTACTACTACTACTTCTTCTACTACTACTGCTACTACTACTACTACTACTACTTCTGCTGCTGCTACTACTACTTCTACTACTACTACTGCTGCTGCTGCTGTGGAAGAGGAGGAGGGAGCTGACATGGGTAGAGAAGAAGATAAAAACCATACCCAGTCGTCATCAGAGCAGAAAGGCCATTCCTTCTGGGTGGCACATTTATCAGCCTTGTAGCCATGCTCTATGGGACGAGCTCCTCTCGGGTCGATGTCCGCAGCCTGAGATGGGGGGGATGGGGATTCTGTTAAAATATACTTCTAATACAAAGATAATAATTTCCAGTTGCATAGGGCATCTTTTATATTCACACGAGGATTCTTTAGAAAACACACAAGGTGCACAAATTCATCTCATGTGCCGTACTTTGAATATACATGTGTAAATACTTATCCTAAGTGTAACAGTGGTTAGGCACTGCAAAATCAACTTTAGCAACAACATAAGGTAGAATAAGGTGGTAGAGTGAATGAAGTGAAATACTACTTATAAAAAACCTGAATTTCAGACATGTTTCCTTTCCAAATGATTCTCACTTGGCTCCTTACTGTAAAGTGCTTTGGATAAATAAAATGCGAGATTTATGCCAAGTTGAATCCATTTCATTTATGTATTAATTCCAAATAAAATAGAATTACTTTAATTCATTTCTAAATGCTATAAACATTTTGAGAAATAAATTATTCAGTTCAATATATATATGTTCAATATATTTGAAAATATAGAGAATAAAGTCCTTAAGAGTTATCATTTTGTCAGATAAGTCACCCATTATTCCTGAATTTCCCCAAGGGGATGAATAAAGTATCCATCTCTCTATCTATCTATCCCAAAAGAGACACCATTTGTACTATCATTTTTGTTACTGGCTTCAAAATGTGGATATTTCATTCTAATTGAATCTGCATTGTCACTTACAAGAGCTGTAGTCACAAATAGCAAGCCGAGACAGATGAGTGTATTCTGTCGTTCCATCTTTGTCTCCGTCTCCTTCTCTCTCTGACGGTTTGTTGGTGAATGCTGGTCTGCGCTCTGCGTCTGTTCATTTGAAGCCTCCTGGTAGAGTCCGTTTCAGAAAACGATGAGTCATCACGTTTTCCTGTACCTCCTCTCTTAGTAATCAGTGTTGAGCAACCCATATCACTCTGTTAGTTTTGAGTTGACCAAGCTAAATTGCTGGATAATATTGATCGACTGTATGTGTTCCGGACAGAGATACACCTACAGGCACAACTGACCACCTCCACCACATTACCCAACCACTATGACCTCATCACCACCTACACATGCTACAGTAAAAATAAGATCAACAAATATTAGACACCGCAATGGTTACTTGATATGTCACTCTGCTAACTAACTTTGTCCTCACTTTATCAGACTGGGTTGGCCAGTCAGCAGGATCTGTAGGTGCTGCCTTGATGGGCTCAAGTACTTCAGGGCCCTATTCCAAGTAGCAGGATTAGTCCGTTAGCCAGCTAGTTTAGAGGCTACGGAGACGTCAGACAGGTTTATTCTGTTCCAGGGGACCAACACAACACCAATTAATTGTTCATGTATATAAATCATATTGTGTTTGGCTTGTTTTTATCTACTTTTGTAAAAGAGTTGAGAATTATTTTCTGAAGTTCTTATAGACTTCATAAATCTGCATACACATACCCTGGGCTTCCTGCCTTTTATAGGTGCATGGGCACAAGCAATTAGTCTGACTAGTTGTGTGCCGTTCAAGAGAGCGAAAGAACGAGCCTGAATCAGAGTTGGTGGAAGCCACCAAGACTGACATCAATCATCTCTCTAACACATTGCCCTCAAGCGAGACTTTGTTGAGCCACATACTTGGAATAGGGCCCAGAACACATTCCAGTTGAAGTTGATGGGGTGTCTGCATGCTGTAGAGTTGTGCTTGTTGTTGCGCTTGTTGTTCCTACACCTGCAGCCAAATCCAAACATACATGCAAATACAGTTATTAAACCTTTAGTAAGAATATGCATTCATAAATTAAAACACATTATCAGGCAATAAACTGATCTGAAGCATTAATTATTTGAAATTTGAAAAAGGTCCAGCAGGTTGCAATATTGCCTTGAACTTTCTGGACCAAGAAAAAAGCAATGGAAAAATATTTCTTAGCATTTTGAGTTAATTAAGACACAAAGGCTCCTACACACTGTAGGATAATAAGCCAGATTCAAGGTCCGATTTTCCCTCGGGGTAGATCGGGTGGGCGTTCCTGATTTGGGTCCGACAAGCGATGATACCGGCCGTGATTTATCCAGCAGTGTGCGGGGGTTCACGACAAGACTGGAGTACATCCGATCTGTCTCGGGCTGCCCCACCGACAGATCTTAAGGAACTGACATGCTGAATATTTACAATGAGATTGGGGGAAACCAGATGAGAGCGTGCGGAGTCAGCATGTTTTGTCACGCAGTTCTGTGCAGCAAACAGCTGATACGTGATCAGACGTCATGTCTGAGCCGTTACTCCATTGATTATGGCACCCAGCAACACAACAGTGACATTTTGGTGAAGTTTAGCCTGCTGCTCTATTTTTCTCTGGCTGTTTATGTATCACGCCGCACATCAGCAGCGGAGTGATACATACTGCTTTCGCTGTGAGTGTGTTGTCCTACCCCCGACCACCTCCTGCTAGTATCTGGTGGTCTATGTGCTATAAAAGTAAAATTCGGGGAAGTCGTTTAAGTCTGTCTTGCAGTCTGTGGTGTGACACGTTTGTCAAATTGTTTAATGTGAAAAAATCCTGCAGTGTGTAGGCTCCTTAACAACAAACAATGTTGTTGGTTTTTAAAATGACCACCGTTGTATTTTTATGAGCCTCTACCAAATGATTGAGCTGGTCTTTTATGGTAAAGGCTCATTTTCAAGGTCGTCACCCCCTCCCATCAGACCACATCCTGCACCAAGGTAATCTACTGCTCCTGGGGGTCCATGTCAACAAGCACAACAACAAGCACAACTCTACAGCATGCAGACACCCCATCAACATCAACAAGCACAGAAACCCCATCAACATCAACAAGCACAGAAACCCTTTAAGTGTTCTCAAAGCAAATGGTGACAAACGGTACTGAAATTACATGACCAAATTACTCAGACAGTGACTCAAACCACAAATTATTTAGGGCGTCCTGGGATTGAATTCATCATCATCCCATCTCTCTCCCTTATAGTTCATGTCTCCCTTCACTAAACTGCAATAAAGGCAAAAATCATCTTCAAAACAAAGCAAATGATTTAATAATTCTATCATGGAGGCATTTCAGTAGTATGTATTTATTTCCAAACCTCAAATTGACTGGACCATTAACCCTGACTAATTCTGATTAACTCCAAGGCCCCAAAATAAGCCTTTCCCTTGTGAAGTCTGGCCAAAATGCATTTCCAGGATATCATTTTGGACCTTGCACTTAGTTAAGCCAAGTACACATACACCCACACACATGCAAACAAGTCCAAATGCAGGTGCTGCCATGTTTGTGCAAGGTCAGGATATGTTACGTGAGGTGGCTTTTCCCGACAGTGACGAACACCCACAGTTTAGACAGGAAGGGCTGTAGCCTGCTGATGAAGATGCAGCAGTATCGCCATCTACTGCTAAAACAAGCAATCGAGTATCTGTAATGTATATAGAGTATAGCTTAAAACTACTCAGCCAAAGGCATGAGTATTGGGACAGTGAATTAAAGCTATTGTGTTTGTTTTAACATGGTTTAATATATCATACTGTATTGCATACTACTGTACTCTATGCATATCCTGTTGTCAGTCATGTCTAGGCCACTAGGGTAGCTCGGGCTCTTGAGATAACCATGGTTACAGTAGTTCGTAACTACAGTTCTATGAGGGAGGCGGAGCCCCTTAGGCAGTTGATGTTATTAATTAAGTCCGGTCAGCGGCGACACTGAGCACAGACTGAGAAATGGACCCTGAGGGAATATCCCACAGGTAGAACTCGACCAAAGATGACGGTGACGACCATGACGCCGCCGTACAAATGTTGTGTACTCTAACACCCTGGAAAAGGGCGGTTGATACCGCCATGCCACGGGTGGAGTGGGCTCGAAGGCCGGTCGGAGGAATCCGACCTG
>CABFOT010039684.1:6906-23857 GCA_900660305.1 Cetomimus sp. NI1144 | reverse complement strand
CACACACACACACACACACACACACACACAAAGGTCCAGCCACATTTGGGTGTACCCACAAGCAAAGAGGTGCTCTAATCTAATAAGGTTTCCAAGCCTTCCAAATAAATCATATGGGTAAACCAAGTATAAAAGTAAAGCCTCAGTTTCAAATTGTCTGATTCATACCAATGGTACAGGTTTGAGATGAAGGCCTACATTATTGCTTGTGAAACCACTTCTCTTTGCTTCAATACAGTGAATGATATGAGCAATACAAATGGCTACTTGTGATCAATGCCAACATATTACCTTGTGCAGTGAAGGTCTTTTTTTTTTTTTTAATATGACACTCTTCGCACTAATACACACATGCTTTGGAAATCTTTTCATTATGCCATGATTCAAGCTCCAACAAACTATGGGACATTATTAATTTCTTGTCATGCACACTGTTCTGTACATGTACTAAAACTATTTTGTAACACTATTACATAGATATAATTTCTCCTGTAGTTCCATTTACCATTACTGTTATTTATATAACTTTGGAGTGTGAATTGCAACAACAAAAAAGGACCATTAGGCAGTAAATCAGACTTTCAAATGATCAAGGGTTGTATTAATGGACTTTATTCGCACTCTTCCATCTTTGCCCACTGAATAAAACATTCCATTTACAATGTAGGTGCACAATGTAATTTATATCAAAGGGATGAAGTAATATCTAGTTAACAAGGTGTTCATGTGAAACTGACAGTTATAAATATATTCTAAAACTCTTTTTGAGTTAATTGTACATATTCCTAAGTATGTTTTTTTAAACAGATGGCAGTGTTCATATAGACTTAGGTCTCAGTCTGTGAGGATTTCTTAATGTTGGAAGCGAAAAGGAAGGTCAAACTCAAGCATTCCTGCACTACCATTCATGTAAGTCTGAGCCTTCTCTGAAGCCTGCCACAGAAAACCAGATATGGTGGTATTGAACTGCTCAACCACAGCGATGAACATGTCCATGATGTACTCAACAGCACTGTTCAGCTGCTCCATATTTAGTGCAGAGATCTGGTCAAAGACATCCCATATGACAGTGACAAGGTTACGATAGAGGGCATTGATATTGATGAAAACTGCATCTAAGTAGTCAGACTTGATAGAGTCAACAAAACCCTGAGATTTCTCAACGACAGCCTTAAGGGTCTCACCTAACTTCACTAGCATCATGTCAAGGCTCTCCATATGTTTCACTGAGTCCACAAGTTTGTCAGCAATGTTCTTGAAAGATGCCTTGATCTGACCCAATGACAATGGTATGCGTAAATTGACACTGCTGATCATCTCACCCAGAGAGTTGTAGTAGACCTCCATGTTCTCATACATAATCTGGATGGCCTTCTCTAGCATAGCAGCAATGCTGTTTGTTAGCTTCTTGAGGACCTTAGGGAGAGTGGTCATCTCCTCAGAGCCAGGCAGTTTGAACTGGGTCTCCCTCAGCACCTTGATAGCAGCATCGAGGAAAACCTGGGCAGTCTTCTGGTACTGGACAATGACATTCCTGAAGAAGATGGACAGCTGGCTCATTTGAACGTCGTAATTGTTGGCAGTGTTATAGGCTTCTCTGACAAGGTTAACAATGGAGTTCTTCAGCTCCTCCATGTTCCTTGTGATCTGATACTTGTCAGCAAACACAATAAATGATGAGGTGATAGAAGGGAGTCTCTTTTTGAGTCCAACGAGCATGTCTTTTGGTGCCTCCATGTTGTATGAAATCTGCAGGTTTATTTTATCATCATCCTTAGCAGATGATTTGATGACCAAGATATCAACATCAACCTCCGGGGCAGACTGTTGAATAAAAGAGAAGAAAATCTTATTTCAGTTCTATTTAGATTGTATACATTTTCTTGAGATTAAAAATGTGATGTCCACTTCCAATGGGGAACAAAGTTAACGAAAGGTTTCAATAATACTCACAGCATAACGACTATAGAGTCTCGAACTCATCTGAGATGGGATCTTGCCATGATGCTGAAGGCCCAGGAAGCCAGTGGATGGGGTGGAGATGGAGGCACTGATTCCATCTCTGCGAGTAGCGTAGCGGAAGTTCACATCAGTGAAAGTAGGACTAGTGATGTCCACATTTAGGGTTTGGCGAGAGATGCTGGAAGATAAACGCATAAAAGCATATTAAATGAGAAAACACTATTCTTGAATTAATTTGAACATAAAATAAATTGACAGACATATAATGTAAAACAAAATTAGCTGAAAAGTAAACAAGAATGTTGAATAGACAATATATTTAAATGTCATCAACGTGGCAATTTTCTAAAATGTAAAGATTTTTTTTCTTTTTCTTATTACCTGAAAGCTTAAACAATGTCAACAATTATTAGACATTGTCGAATGCAAAAATGTTACCTCATAGCTTGGGCAATTACATGATGGACATCCATGGTCAGGTCAGTGTGTGTCAGGACAGCCTTGCTAATCATGTTCAGAGCTTCATTCTCAAAGTTGGCAGTGGTAGAAGCTATTGAAAGAAAATACATTTTGTATATGATTTGGTGCTCAACAATGCTCAATATATAGTGCACAATAGATTAATATTTATGGAAATTTGTGCAACTCACCATCCATGTCATATTCCAGGAAGACAACTGCAGAGGTAGCAGAGGACTTGAAGATGACTTTGAAGACAGGAGCATCACCCTCCACTTCAGCTACCAGGTTTGTGGTGTACACTGGGGTGACAATCTTGGCATTGGCAGATATTTTCTGCTTGGTCGCTGTCACTTCAATGACAGTCTTCTCAAAGATGGTAAGGTCACCCAGGCTACTTGGCTGAGTCAATTCAACCTCAATATCAGCAGTCAAGGAAGAGGTTGGTGCAAGGTCAATGGTTGCCTGGGCAACATGCTTTCCCTTGGTGTTGAAGGTGAACAGGTTTGCCTCATTGTTTCCAGTAAATGTCAGCACTGCATATACATGGCTTATGGAGGCTTCAACAGCCAGGTTCTCATTCACGTCCATGCTAATGATTTTGGTTGCACCATGGGTAAGTTTGGCATCAGCAATTACCTTGGATGTGGAGCGAAGGCCATCCCCATTCAGGTAGAGATTAGCCTCATTGTCCAAGACTCCCAAAACTAGATAGTGTTCAAGCACTTTGCCATCAACATTTGCCTTAGTGGTTGACTCCATAGAAACATACTCAAAAGTTCCCTCCAGCTTCAGGCTGTGGTCTGCATCTGCCTTTCCAATAGCCATGATCATGGGCATGTTGAAATCACTCTTCAGCGTCACGGTGGAGACAACATTTGCTTTGGACTTAGTGCCTGCAACCAGATTCTGGTTTGCTTCCAGGTGGAACACAGGCAGGGCAATCTTTGCAACAGTAGCCACAGAGGCAGAGGTTTCAAAAGTATCGGTGCTCACACTGATGGTGCTGTCATGAGTGCCCTCAATGTGACGATTCTCCAGGGACAGGGAGTTAGCCAACTTGATACCTCTCCTAGTGGTCAGACTGGTGGTGCCATCAAGTTTGGTTTTCAGGCTCTCAAACACAGAGGTTGTGATTGCTCCCAGACGGAATACAAGATCATCTTCAGCATACAGTCCAGTATTGACATTCAGATTGATGATGGCAGACTTGAAGGACAGCTCTGTGATCAGGTTACCGGCAGAGGGAATCTGGATTACACCCATCACATCCACCAGAGGAGCAAACAGACTCTTCTGGTACACAATCTTAGCATCCACGTTAATTGCCTGCTCGGTGGTAGTCAAGACATGCTTTAGCCCAGTATGCTCATACAAGTTCAGACCACTTATGGCTGGAGTACGGAAGTCAACAAAAGGCAGATCAAGCTCGGGAATACTAATGGGGGTTGTCAGGAAGTCCAGGTTGGCCTCACCATCCATGGCAACAAAGATGCCAGCCTCCTTTTCATTGTTGTCAACAGTGAAGTTGTAGAACATCTTGTACTGATTGAAACGTGCCAGAGTTACAGTGTTCATCTGTTGGGTGCCAGGCTTCAAGATGGCTGTGTAATCATTCTGCAGGTCTATCTTAGCAGTCAGAATTTCAAAAAGGTTGACCTTGGTGTTTCCCTTGTTCTGAAACTCAAAGACAAACTCAATGGGACGGACAACAACATTGAGTGTATTGGAAAGGACCCCGCTAACCGCACCATATAGCTCTGTGTCATGGTTGGCTTTCAGCTCAATCTTCAGATCATAAAGGTTCACATGTCCAGATGCCACAAAAAGACTGTTCTTAATGGCTAGGCCCTCTACCTCATTGCGGACATCAAACTTGAGGTAGCTAAGTGTGGCAGATTCAGCAGTCAATTGCTGTTTCAGCTTCAGAATAGTAGAGTCTGTGTTACCAGAGAAAGTCAGGGTGACACGTCTGGGAGTGATTGTCAAACGCAAGGTGCTCTTGTGGCTGCCCTCTTCAGCATTGTACTTGCCTTTGCCCACATTGTCAACTGTAAGGCTGAGAGTGTTGCCATCCTGGCGAGCAACTGCCTTCTGAGCTAGAGTGGCATCACTGGTGAAACTGATGATTGGGAGGTTCACTAAGTGATTATAAGTTGTATCAAGAGAAGCAGACATTCCCCCCTCCAGAGCAATAAAGGCTGTGTTCACTAAATCAGCAGTATAAGGGGCAGTGGTGACCTTCATTGTAGTCTTGGCTTGGGCCTGGGCTGATCGACCATAGAGGGTTACGGATGCCTGATGTTCAACTCCAAGAGCAAGATGATTGAACTTAAGGGTCTCTGCAAAAACAACACGGCTCATCTTCGGGATTGCAATGCGAGCAGTGGAGACTAGTTTGTAATTAAGGATTTCAAAACTAGGAGATGTGGCCCGGGAAGTCAGCATTCCAGCAAACTGTGGGGTCATTTCATTTTCAGTAGAATTCTGGAACTCAGCAGAAGTCTTGACGGTGTAGATAGGAGTGTGGAATTTGAACTCACCATACAGTTTACCAAAGCATGGGACCATGATCTCACTTGGGATGGTTGGCAGCTTGATCTCAGGAACCTGAAGAGTTTTAACAAGCTTTTCCACAGGGACCAGTGGGATGGTAGGGAATGAGATCTCGGGAAGAGTGATCTCTGGGAAGGTTATCTCAGGCATAGCAGGAAGGTAGTTCAGGGACAGGTCTCCAAAGAAAGCATCCACATCAAGCATCTTGATCTCAAAGTTGACAAGGAAATCAATAAGCTCAATTATTCTCTGCTTAATGTCACCAAAGGAGATGGTGGTGGCTTGCATCGTGTAGAAGCCCACTATGGTAAACTCAGGAATATCCAGCTGTGTTGGGATTTCAAACTCATGAAGTTTATCCATGCTGAGCTTCAAGGACGGCACAACAAGGTCAGTGAGAGGTAACCTGAAGGATGGGATGTCCAGCTCAGTTTTCTTCAGTCCAGAGATGAGCCCCACAATGATCTGCTTAATCTCGCTGAAGATCTTGTGCTCAGCTGCCACTTTCTGAATGGCCTCAAGCATATTGGTGATCATGTCAGTGGTGATGGATATGAGCTCAGTATAGTACTTGCTCACCAAGCGCAGGCAAGAGGTAATCCCATCTTTGACATTCAGTTCAGTAATTCTCTGTTTCAGCATTTCAGCCGATTCCTTTAGGTCATGAAGCATAATCTGATCAACGATGTCCATCACAGTTTTGATCATTTCTGCAACTTTGATATCTCTCAGTTGCTCCATGATACCCCTAACGGATGATAAGACAAAGTTGACTAAATCTCTTGTGGCTTCAAGTTTCTGGGGGATTTCAAGTGCTGTGATCAGCTCATTCACATGAGCTGTGCACTTAGCAATCATTTCATTAGCCTGATCCACAAACACATTGTAATTGAATGACTTCAGCCTCTGGACTATAGTGTCAAGATACAAATTCAGTTGTTCAAGCATATGCTTAATCTCAGTTGCTTTCAAATAGTTGATACCATCTTCAATAACTTGCATAACTTTGGCAGGGATGTCTGCATCCTTCAGTTTCCAAGTTACAGCTTTGATGGTTTCTTCAATTCTGAACTGCTTGATGAGCTCCACAACCTTTTCCAAGATGGCCTCAACCTTCTTGTCAACCTTGAAGTTGACAATCAACTCCCCCATCTTGGCATGGAATGTGTTGATCTTACCAATTATGTCAAAATGCCGAATCAAACCCCTAACATTATCAATTATATTGCTAATAATGTCTATGGGAATACTAGCTACCAGTTCCTCAATGTGAGCTTCCATGTTGATGGAAGAAATATAGCTCTTCAGCTTGGCAACAAATGTGGGCATGTCAAAAGTCTTAATGAACTGCTTCACTTCACTTATGATCATATCTAGCTTGGCCTTGATTTCAAATTTGGCATCAATATCATACAGGAAAGCAATACTGCTACCCTTCAGTTTTTCCATGTCAATCTCCTTGATAAGCTCCCTTATGGTATCCATCACAGCAACAATCACACCCTTGATGTCATACACCTCATTAATAGCATTAAGTTGTTGCTGGACCCTCTGAATTACAGTTTCAGACAGGGTGCCACTAACGATAATGTCTTCCATAATATCAACAAAGTGTTGGATGCAAGAAGACAGCCCAAGCAGCAGTTTCTCAACAGAAACCCTCAAGTAAAACAGAGATTCTTCCAGGTCCTCCATGGAAATGATATGCTCTTGGCTAAAATCAGTTAGATATTGCTTCAGCTGAATGGCTTTGCCTTCTACATTCAGTTGAGCAACAAAGTCACTCACTTGCTGAGGAAGAACCTCAAGTTTAGCCCTGATTCCCTCATTGTTGATGTAGTTCTGCAATGCTTCTGCAATACTCACAACAACAACCTTGATGCTTTCCAAGAAGGCAGGCACATTTTCAAATAGAGGGAGCTGAATCACGTGACTATTAGCATTCTTATCGTACTTAAGGAAGCCAGAGATGGTGAATTCCTGGTTCTCTGTGGAGGCTCTGTTTAGAATGTTTGTGAGGATGGTGCCAGAAACCTCCATTCCGATTCTCTCAGCAGTGTTGTAAACATTTATGTCCTGATTGTAGGTGTGGTCATTCATCTGTGACTTCATCCTAAGAGTGGTTTTCTGCTCTTGAGGAGACAGAACAGTATCCATCTTGTTGTCAATAGTTGTCTCCAGGGAGAAACCATTATCCAGCTGCTGGCTCACTGAGGCTCTGTATTCATGCGAGCTGGCAAATGCCAGGGGCTGTGCCTTAAGGAGGAATTTGCCATAGAGCTGGGCACTCTGCCTTCCGTACATGGTCAGGTCTCCATCAGCATTGAAAATGGCATCGAGGTTGAAGTCAAAGGGAAGGATGCTGGCACGGATGGTGTGATCAAAGCGCATTGGCTGGGAGTTGAAGCGGGCATCATTGGTGAACCTGGCAGCAAGACCAACTAGTTCAAGCTCAGTGTTGTGGCTCATGTGAGTTCCAAACAGTTTGCCAGTGGTGCTGCACTTAGCATTGGCAGTCAGATCAGCATAATTGACTTGATAAGTGTGCTTGATCTCTTCCTCGCCATAGATGGCTTTCAGGCTTCCAGTCAGGTCCATCTTGTACAGCTCTGCTTTTATCTGGGCCTCATTAATGAAGTTGGCAGCCAGCACTTTCAGGTTGTTATTAACATTTGCAGAAGCAGTGTAAGGCTTTAGGTTGATGGTGATGTCATGAGTATAAGAGGCATGTTCACTGACAGTGGCTCCAGCCTTTGAGTTGAAGTCAAGGCTAGAGAGAGTCATGGTCAGGGTGTTGGCATTGTCAACGTTGATGTCATAAACTGCAGCTTTGTTGTTGATGGACAGAGTAGCCTCCGAGGCATCAAGTCTAGCATTGAAGGTGTTTTCCAAGGTCAGGGGGCTCTGGAGGGTGGTTGTTCCACTTGTGACCAAACCATCCTTGTTCATTGTCAGAGTGGCCTTGTGAATAGCCAAATTCTTGAGGAGCTTCACAGTGGCATCACTGTTCACAGCCAGACCATTGACATTCAGAGAGGCAGATTGCAAAGAATAGATAAGGTTTTCATTGTGGTCCGCATTGGTCTCCACCTTCATGATGACTTCACCGGAACCAGCAGAGGCCTCCACCTGATTGCGGATCTTCATGCCAAGAGCAAGTGCATTTGTATCACATTTCAGTGACAGCTTGTGATCTTTGAAAGAAAGCTCAGCAGCGTGGATCAGGGTGTCTTCAAAAGCATTGGTTTTGGACACAACAGAGAGTTCACCATTGACAAAAGTTGCTGCAATTGTGTTCTGAGCCTGAACAATCGTAGAGTCAATCTTCAGAATAGAATCAATATTTGCCTCTGACCTAAATGGGAAAATGTTAAAAGATTGCATGGAAACGGTGTTGCCATAGATGGGTCCAACCTTAACTGTTCCCGCAAGGTTGCTATCAACAGAGATTTCTTTAGTGTTGATGCCAGCCATGCCAGTGTGGTCTAGGGCAATATTGAGTCCGAAGGGACTTGTGGCTTCAATCTTGCTGCTTGATTTCACATTGATTTTGTCTGTGATGGTTGCATCCTCGATGATAGAAATACTGGCTTCAACAAATGTATGTGCCAAAGAGCTTTTCAAGTGGGCTTTGATGGAATCAGTGTTGGCCAACATTCCAGAGCCTATATGAAAAATAGACAAAAGGGAAGAAAAGGATAATTGATGAGAATTAATAATTACAAAGACAATGTACACAGAATACAGAAGCCCATTTGCTAGTATGCAGTATACACCAACAGCAATATGCTGCCATCTTTTACTATAATGTAGTTGTATCAGAAAATACTAATTGGATTATAATATAGTTATATAATTATCAATTTTTTTTATACCAGTGGAAATTAGAACACTGTTCCGTATTAATGAGCAATGCTTCCTTATAACTGTGCGACAAACACAATTATCATGTAACAGATTCTGCATTAATTTTTCATATACACTATTAAATACCTTCAAGCTTTATTGAGAGGATGTCGATTGGTGAGGTTCCTTTCACATCAAACTTTGCTGAGTAGCTTGGTGTCTCCACAACATCTTTGCCGGCAGCCATTGAGGCCTCCAAGTCATAAAGGTTGCTCTTCAGCACAGCTGAAGCCTCAACTTTGCCAAAGAGGGGCACAGACACAGAAAGGCTCTCAGGGATGAAAAGCTCTGGGATGGGAATCTCCATGGAGACGATCTCCAGTCCAAACTGGGGCATAGACACATGGGGTGTGGTTAAGGCAGGTGGAAAGTTCAGCTCATCTGTTGACTTTCCTCCAAGAGGGAGAGGGATGGCAATGGTAAAGTGCTCGTTGTTGAAGTGGTACACTGCCTTTGCCTCACTGTTTAAAAAAGAAATACAAATAATTAATAATAATATATGCATAATTAAATGATGACGCTTGAGTGTTTTCAAACGTACCCATTCAGAAACAGTTTCTCTGGCAGAGAAATATCAGGCACATCAGGCACTCTGAAGTTCTTCATGTAAGGGATAATGATAGTGTACTTCTCCATGTAGTTTTGTATTGCCTGAGGAATAAATAGTACTTGTTTTAGGCTGACTACATATATGAAACAAAAAATCTGTTGGTGAGGATATTTGTAAAGTCAATGTTTCATACCTCCACAGATTTAGTCAAGATGTGACGGACCTTCATGTCAGTCTCCCCCACCCGCATGTCAAGAAGATCATTGCCATACTTTTCAAGGACGAGCTCCGAGTTCATTTCAGACTTGACCTCAACCTCAATCTTTCTGTCATCTATAATAATTAAGAATGATGAATAGAATCAGGGAAGGTTTCTCTAAGCAAAACTATTCACACATCTAAGTAGTAAGTGACTATGAAGTGATTATGTGAGGTTTTGAAAAAAACAGAGTAACTGGAAAAGCATAATACCATATTTCATTGTGATTTTCTGCTCAGAGGTGGTCTCCAGGAGCTTGATATCACTCTCAAGCTCAAATTCTAATTCCTCATCATGCTTCAGGTTGGCTGTGATGGTGGCATCAGCATTGATTATGGGAACAAGAAGTTGGACCTGCAGCATAGCTTCCTTCATGGCCTTCAGACTTTTAAAAAAAATACACCAATGAGTCAGCATATTTTCAATAATGAGGATAATATTAATGTTATATGATGAGGATATGATTGTTTTCTTACTTGGCACGGCCAATCAGGGAGAGCTGAGGGATGTTCTTGTTTATAAGGTCAAGTGAGATGGAATGAGCTTTGCCCTTGGTGTTCCCATCGTTGACACCCAGCCTGAATCCAGCCTCCACATCATAGTCAGGGATCTGGATGTCAGTAGTGATGACATGCTTCTTCCTGTTGTACTTCATGATTGCTCTGGCTTCAGTAGGCTCCACACCTGGAGTAAAATTGAAAGACTCCACTGAACTCCCGTCCTTCACGAAATGGATCCGGTGGTGATGAGGATAAGATCGGATCATATCATACGTTACCTTCGGCCCTCAGAATCATCTTCACTGAGTCAACCTTCTGCCGGCCCCCTTCTCCCTCCTTGAGGAGCTCATAGGCAATGGTGGCAGTGTATTCAGTGACTTCACCAGTAGGGTGGAGTTCCACAGCAATCCTATTTAGGTAATTTAATTAATGAATCAATGTGCTTGATTAAATAACGTTAAAAGCATTCATATTTGCTTGTGTGTTAGAGGGTTTGCCTTACTTGCTGTCTCCGGTGAAGGGAAAGTAGGGGGCTGTCTCATGAGAGGACGCATCAGTGTACTCTAGGGCAGTGCAATATTTCATTCCAGTGAAGAGGGGAGTGCACTCTCTAACATCAACCTTGTTGTTCACCATAGGGGGGATAGTCTTCACCTCTGCTCCAGTCACTGCCACAAGGGTGTTTCTGCAATCGAAGTGAACATATAAATTAAGATTGTTGCAATCACCAACAGATTCCCTCAAATATTTGTATTAAAGTGCTGCTCAGGCTTACGTGATGCTGATGAGCTTAGTAGGGTCCCTGGGAGCAGGGATGGTCAGCTTGACATTGTCACTTCCCATGGAAAACTTGGCACTCAGCCCACTCTCGTGGAAAAGGCTGGTGTGCATCTCCAGTCCTGAGTCAATGTATTCAGGGATGTGGGAACCAACCTGAGTCACAAACTCAATACCAGCAGAGGGCATGAAGGTAACCTCACTCTGCGTGGAAACATAAAGGGAGGGAACGGAGTTGTATTACTGACACCTCAAACTGACTCATAGGATTCTATACAATATGGTAAACTTGTACATTAATATAATGCGGAAATTATTTTTAAATAATGATTTTACCATATCACGAGTAATCTTAAATCCACCCTTGATACCGGGGGTGAAGGTACCAGACAGGGCAATCCTCAGAGGCACACCGGTGGCAGTGGGCAGGGAGAATTCATTGTCCATGAAGATGTAGTGGGCAAAGATTGTGTTGTCAGCCTTAGTCATCAGTCCCTTCATCAGCTGTGGCAGATAAAAATACACATAAGTACACAAATACAATGCAAATGTTAAACTTGTAACTGTGTGGGGGGATGGTGTTTTTTCCGTTTGCTTATGCTTACATCAGTGGGGAACATCTTGAACATGTTGTCAATCATCATGGCAGCAGAGTAGGCCATCTCCTCCATTTCGTTGGTCCTCAGATATCCCAGCTCATTTCCCAACAGTCTCAGATAAACCATTGCCTCTGGAGACTGTTTGGCTTTCAGATCCCTCACCAGTTTGTTGAGGTTACGCCCGATTTCCCTCATCAGGCTTTGGGAAGCCTGTAGATGTGAATAATGTGTTAAAAAACGGTTCCCTTATATTAAAATTGATCTTCACAATCACAAAGAAATAAAGAGCACTGTTCTGAATACCTTTCTCTTCATCTTGTCCTTCTGCAGAACAGGCAGTATGTTCTTCAAGACCTCGTTGACCCTGAAGGGCATGTTGTCAGAGACGAAGTACATGGTCTTCAGGGCGGTGTCGGGGAAGAATCCATTCTCTCCAAAAAGGGCCTCGACAGTTGGCTCAAATCCTTTACCCTCCATACCAATCTTAAAGGGAGACGAACCGTTATCGTCACAAGTGAACACATGGAAAACTGTCTCACAGGATAGATTGGATTGATATAACTTAAGCTTTTACCTCCATCATGTCAATGTCATAGCCAAATGCCTTCAGTGTCATTTCAAGCATGGCCTCTTTGGGCAGGTAGCTGGCACCCTCAAAGATCATGTTGCCCTCCACAGAGCCAAACTTGTAGTTGCGAGAGAACTTGATGGGGTCCATAGCAGGTTCAATCGCATTACCCAGCAGGGCGTCAAGAATCTTCTGCTTCAGCCTGTAGGAAAGAAAGACAGACAAAGATGTTATGATTAAAACATCGACGGTGAGCATACAATAAAATAAATTAAAGGTGGTCTTATAATATGCCTTATTATCTAATGCAGTTTCACTTACACTTGGGTCTCCGGTTCAGTTGAGGACACGATGTTGGTAATGTGGGAGATGACAAAGCTCTTGAACTGTTGGTCCAGCTCATCGGGCAAGGCAGCAGCCAGCTGGGCCAGTTCACTCGGCTGGGGGTCCTTCATCAGTACCAGATATGCAGCAACACGCTTCTGCACGGGACTAGCGCTGTCAAGAAGGACCTGCATAAGAACCTCTCTACCCTGTGACCAAAAAATAAAAAAGTCATTAATAATAACATTAAGGCATTTAGCAGACAGTTTATCAAAAGCAGCTTATATACCATCATATACATACAAACATTATAAAATACTGTCTTTGGACTGTGGAAGGAAACCAGAGCACCCGGAGGAAACCCACGCAAACACAGGGAGAACATGCAAACTCCACAGAAGGGACGGCAGGTTTGAACCCATGGCCCTCTTGCTGTGAGGTAACAGTACAAACCACTCTGCCACCGTGAACATAGAAATAATGTTCTTTCAAACAGTCAAAGTAGTTTGACTTGCCTTCTCAGGGACTGGAGTCAGCCTGTAGACCTGAATGGCAGCCTGCTGGACAG
Source organism: Cetomimus sp. NI1144 (assembly GCA_900660305.1). Classification (NCBI taxonomy): domain Eukaryota; kingdom Metazoa; phylum Chordata; class Actinopteri; order Beryciformes; family Cetomimidae; genus Cetomimus; species Cetomimus sp. NI1144. The sequence continues at coordinate 10,829 of CABFOT010039684.1, read as the reverse complement.
CCGGGGAAGCAGCAGGGTGGTTCACACACTGGATCACAGCGGCTCTCAGAGCAGGACTGGCATCTCCCATGGCTGCAGCCATGTTTCCAATAACCTAAAACAATGAACAGATCATTATTCTGCTTGATTATCTGGCAATTCATTTGGATTTTGAGAGATGTTTGGTGAGATACCCACCCTCAAAGTCATGAAAGTGTCATCCTTATCCCCGGAGCAGTCACCCAACTGGGCAGCCATGAACTCAGCAACAGAATGAATCTCAGGGATCAGTTTTCCTTCAGCCTTAAAGAACCTGTAGAGGGGGTAACTTATTATTAAATATTATAGAATGCTTATTTTACACAGAGAAAATGATCTGTTAAATAAAACAAGTTATATTTGTACTTCAAATAATGTCAGTTCACCTCACCTCTTAACAACGTTGCTCAGGGCATACATGATGGGCTTGCTGGGCTTATATTTGGCCATCTCAAGCATGTCATTGATCAGAAGAGGAGAGGGGTTGGAAACCAGTCCCATAGCGAACACAGTGGTATCAACCTGAAGTGAAGAGCTGTCAAAGGTCCTGAGGATTTGCAAAACAGCGCTGCTGCACTCAGGCGTACCACACTGGGCCAGAACCTGGAAGGTCAGGGCACGGGACACTTCAAGGGCCTTGGGAACGGCAAGGCTCAGGGTCTCGGTCTGCATCCCACGGACCATCACGACGAGCTTGTGGAAGAGTTGGGCCCTCCTCTCGCCCTCAGTCTCGGGCAGAGTGGCCAGCTCTCTCAGCAGAGCCAGAACTGCATCCTTATCCTGGATAACAGTCTTGTCCTCAGCAGCCTCCATGTGCAGACCCTTGACATTAGCTGTATCTATGACATACAAACATGAAAAGGTGGAATTAGTCAAATATAGCTTTCTTCAACAATTTGAAAAGAAAGAAAGAAAGAAACACGAAAGGAGGTGCTTACTGTAATCGAAGACTCTATCATTGTGCGCAGACACTTTAAGCAGAGTCACCTTTTGCTTGCCAACATTGGTAACTCCATACTCTCCCCTATGAGCAGACGACACAGGGTTGAGGAAAAACAGTAGAACTCTTGGACAAGACATCAGTATAGACGTTTAATGGAACGAGGTATCGTTTGAGAGAGCAGTATAAGGTTTGATTTACTTGTGAGAGAAGGGCACCAAGATGTGGTTTTCAGTGCAGGAGCCAGAGGTCATGTGCCTGTTTGCGTTGTCAAACTGATAGTTGCAGCTCTGGGAGCTCCTGACCAGCTGGGCAAGCGGGTAGTGCTGAAAATGAACAGTTCATCATGTTATTGTTTTGGATTATTTGAATTTGAAGTGGTAATCCGTGACATTCTTTTTATTTAATTTAAAGTTTTGGTAGCATCTTTGGCAATTAACAATTTCCCGCACTGCACTTCCTAGAGATCACTTGCCGATCAGAGTTTCCAGTACTGCGATGTATTTTATTGTATTTTTTTCTGTTGATGAAGTTTGAGTTTCTGTCAGTAGCCATCTTTTTATTTCTGCTCAGCCATGGTGGCTATCTCTCCAGTTTAATTCCAAACAAACTGCTGATTAAAATGAAAAATATATACTTCCTGTGCACCAGAGGATTTCCCCCTGGAAAGACCTTCCATATGACAAATTTATAAAATGTAAAAACTGTCATGAACTGGGTATATGTTGAATCCTTACCATGTTTTATCAATCGTCAATGAAGAGTAGCAAAGTGGGAATTTCTTTTTTTATGAAAATGTCACAAAGATTAAGATTAGACTATGTTTTGACTGCATTTAAGATCAAGCTACCAACCATGTTGCTTGGGTGTCTTACCATGCCGGAGATAAGGGCCAAGGGGCTGGTGTGGTCTCTCATCGGGACAAATTTGTCGCACTTGGACAGATCCCTGGTCAGGCTGATGTCGGTAGCAATGTCCTGTCTTGCGTTGACAGTGTACTTGGTCTTGCACATGCCGTGAATGGTGGGCTGAAATGGATGATATTTTTAATGCTTCTTATGTGTTTTAAATTCTTATGCAGAAAGTAATCTATAATAAAGTTGATCAAACAATCAATGAGTGGAGAGAAATCAATATTCATAATATTGTACTGTACCAGAAATACCAGAAATTATGCTTCTCTTTACCAGTGGTGTTGATATGCATAAAAATAAATTTCATGGATGTCTAGTCTTGGTAAATTTTGGAGCATTTTATTTGTAAATAAATGTACCATATCGTGGGTTGTGCCTTCCTCCAGCAGAGGCACAGCCAGAGCAGAGATGATACCCCTCTTGATGTTCAGGATGGTTGTTGTCTCGCCCTCCTCAGGGTACAATTTCACATCTTGCACACCCTCAACCACAACCTTCAGAGGATATCTGGAAGTAATGGAGGACATTTAAAATACAGTTATTTGGCGAGTGGACAATTTTACAAAACTATCAGAGTGGCAATGAAGTTGCCTCTATGAGGCTCAAGTTTCAAATGGTCTTGTAACAGATTGATTACAGGGATTGACAAAGTAACGTACTTTTCCATTTCAGCAGCAAAGGCATCAGAGCTGGGTGCAGGTCTGACCACAGGGTTTCCATCTGCATCCATGTCAACCACCTCACTCAGGCTACAGCCGGTGGTGCGGATGATGAATCTGCGCAACTGAGGCACTTCGATTTCAACCTGTCGGAGAAGGCAAATATGTATTTCTCATCTCTGACTATCATCATAATGGAAAAAATAATTCTGGAAAACAAAGGATTTTAGAGAAGTAGATTGACTTGTACCTTGCAGGAGACCTTGGGTCCATTCTGAAGCTGTGAGGCTCCATTGATGGCATTCATAGATTCAGCTTCATACAGGTATTCATACTTGTGTAGGGCCTTGTACCTTTGGGCCGCTAAAAGAGAGAATATACATCAAAAGGGAATCTGTTAGCATTCTAATGAGTCCAATAAAACAGTTGTGACTGCTTAAACTGGATATCGGAAGAAAAAAAAGTCTAATTTTGGATATGAATTCTCATAAATTAGTTATATAGCTGTATAGTGTAATAAAACATAGCATATTATTTTGACAAACAGCATGTAACGGTAAAAGCAATTTGTCTGTTGGAATTTATGTAAACTGTTTGGTTGATCTCCATCATGGGCAACTGTTAAGAAAGTGAGGTCATTCTCAATCTAAATGTAAAGATAATGCAATTGAAATGAATTAAAATGTCAATAAAAGAAAAATGATAGTTCAATGAGTACCCTAATCCTTCGGTCCTAAATCCTGATGATTAGCATGGCATGCCGCTACACATTTTAGATAGCTAACTTTGACCATTTATGCCGTGCTTTCCAAGGGTGGAAGTAACTATTTACAATTACTCACATTACTGTAATTGAGTAGCTTTTTAGTTTGCTTACCATTTCTTCCATAATTTTACTTTAAATTAAGTGATTTTTTTTTACTGAAGTATTGTACTAATGAACTTCACCACATGTTTAATCACATCCATTGGAGCATATATTTTTCCAAAAGCATCAGAAATGAGACAATCTTAAATTGATTAAATGTGGAGCCCTCTACAGTGAACGGTCAGTCAGCAAAGAACAGATGCTTAACCTGGCCTTACTTTGTTCGCGCACTTTTTTTTAACTTCCAATTTTCCACTCAAAAGAACTTGCTGAACTCTGTCCTCGTCGTTTTAGAATCACATAGGAAAGTTCACATCTAAAATTTTATTATTTTTAAAAACTAACTCAGTAACGTTTTTTAAACATAGCTACTTTTTACTTAAGTAGATTTTTACACCAGTACTTTTACTTTTACTTAAAAAAACAATCAGCAAAGTAATAATACTTCTACTTGTATAGGACATTCTAGCACTCTTTCCACCACTGATGCTTTTATTGTTTTTAAATTTAAATATAAACAATTA
>CABFOT010039278.1:3168-13781 GCA_900660305.1 Cetomimus sp. NI1144 | reverse complement strand
CATGCACAGAGCCACAAACACAAGGTGAAATGATTCCTCTGCATTTAAACCATTGAATTTGCCACCTGCGCAAACTCATACAGCAATTTTGATGTGAAAGAGGGAGGAGTTACCGTGTGGCTGCAAATTATTAATTTTTTTTGCCAGCAGGACGCACCAGCAGGACAGGAATGTTCTGTTAACTAGTTTATTCATATCATCACAGTGTATCAAATGTGCATATAAACAGCTTAACAGGAATGAGACCGGTAGGAGTGGCAGGTAGCCCAGAGGTAGAGAAGCAGGTTTGTAGCCAGAAGGTTGCCAGTTCGAATCCCAAGCCGGACGGTGTAAAATGGCAATAGGTGAGCTGGCAACTGAAAGGTTGTTGAAGTCTGAATCAGTTGCCAGATCCTGCTGTTGTGCCCTTCAAAATGGGATTATCCGGGGTAAATAAAGGTTGAAATTAAATAAAAAATATATGTTGGCCAAGAGCTGTGTTACTCCCTGCATGTAATTATGACCAGTGATGCTGGGACTGAGCCCTTAATGGGCTAGCAGATATTATTGTGGTAATAGTTCCACTTGATCAAGGTAGCTATAAAAACGGCTGGTGGGACTCGGGTCATTATGTTCCAGGTTTCTCACCTCTGTACTTCTCCTTCCTTCATTAAGCACAATGACACTCAAACAATCAGTGCATTAGAATATGCAGTGTGGTATTATGCAGAGTAAGAGGGTGTTAATGTGTCACGTTTTAATATCCTGATCCGCAACTGTGACATGCAGCAGGTAGCTGATTCAAACAGAGATGCCAGGTGCGATCTAGCATATGCTTAAAGAAGTACAGGAGTCAACAAAGAGAATCCTCTTGGATTCATAGTCTGATGCTCTGATCTGCACCCACACTGCAATAACACTGGGGAATAATAACATACGTGTGGTAACATTTGCACAAGGTCTCCCTTTGCTGCTGTGATTTATAAGCATAGCTTCCATCTGCAAACAGGCTAGGAGGCTTCAAGCTACAGGGCAGCACACTGGGTCCAGTGCTATTTACTCAGCCAGCCGAGACGAGGCACTCCCCCGGCAGGATCCTGCGGTCACTGTGACCATGCCTGGTAATCTCCCCACTACCTGTCCATGTCCACGGCACCTTTGCTGCACCTGCAGCCTGGGAAGGTGACAGCAGGGCAGCTGCAGTTAAGACACAGGTCGAACCATCTTTACTGTGTCATATCCTGCCTCTTAACAAATGACCGAGAGCTGCAGGCTATCAGGCGCCCAGTGGAATAACAATTGTTTATTTTTAATCAGACTGTCTATGCTAAAGCATGGTCACATGTTGTCAATGTTTTGATAAGATGTAGGTTTGTTAATTTGATTACAGTAAAACATTTAGAAACTTTTAAAATGTTACAATGAACTTCCTTGTGTGATTAATAAGTTCAAATCATTTGAATTTTAAGTTGTTGCATCTTTGTAAAAAAAACAACAACAACAACAAAGGTACAGTTTTGCCAATATTAATCAATGTGGACACCAAATCAAGGCACTGTTCTGTTCTGAACTTAATATATTGTGGGCTGAGAAAGTGTGCAGAGATGCAAGGGAGGAAAAGGTGCTCCACTTTAAAGCGATGTGATGGATTAGGGAGGAGCCCCGGCAACAGAATAATTTCCCTGGTGACCAATTTCTGAACGCTCCCTAAGCAAAGAAAATCAGCAACAAGCCAACATGTCAGCCACAGCCCCGTGCCAGGGTGCAGGCGGACATGCTGACTCACTTCTAATGAGCATACAGACATAGAAATAATAGTCTAAACCAGGAATCATAATTCATGACTGTATACAAAAAGCCAGTCCTAATTAACAAAGGGCCTTATATAAGTTTCAGTATAGGCTAACAAATGTCAAGGCAGCTTCTACGGTGGCCCAACGTCAGTGGGGAAAGAAAGAGATAAATAAGTAGTCTAGGTTTTGTTAAGCGTGTGGTTAATGTAGCGCACTGTGGAGGCTTTTGATACGCAGCCTTTTTAGTTCAGTTCCAGCTGTAGCAGTCTTCTATGTATGCTGTCCTAACAAATTGGATGATATTGGCAATCATCTATTTTGTTGTCTTGACTCCCCAAAAACTACAGCTCTATTAGTTAATGAACACTACAATGGGAACTGACTGTCGTTCCTCATCTACTCAGTATTGCAGTGCGTTGGCACAGTAGTTCTCCCCTTGCTCCCCTCTGCTTTAGTTCAACGGATTAGAAGTTATACTTGACAGGTGATACTCATATGAGGGCAGTCTTGTGAGCAGATGATTGTAACAAAATGTGAAATGTCTGGCATCTTGGATGATATTGGGTATCTTGGTGTTTACAGTCATTGGTTAGCAGTAAGATTGTTTATAATATTGGCAGACTTGAGTGTAATTTATTGCCTGCTGCATGGCTGATTAATGGATGAAAGTGAGAGGCCTCTACCAGACTGTCACTCCAGGCATGACAATTTTATGGTATATGTCCTTCCCCTTACTTTTGGCCGTAACCCCTCTTAAGCCAGTAAGTGACATCTGCATATGCCACAAACATGTCAGCTCTGTGTTTTTACAGCATCCCATAAAGAGATTACCTAATGCATTTTCTCCCAAGAAAGATCAATAGCCTTTAATGTATCAGCCCGACAACTACTAAAAAGGGTCTTAATTGATTACGGTGACAGTGTGTCATCGCCACAGCCTGGGGTGTGTTCGTGTTTAGTCGCAGTAGAAGTTCAAGTTGAAGAGATTGCCATCGCTGCCTTTTAACTAGGAGAGGATAACGAGGCCTCTGGCTCTAGATCAGACGGCCTGCTGAGGCTGGTTGGATGCACTGACGGGGACTGGTGCTCATCTGACTGAAGATTAAATTCATTGTATTAGTCCCACTCAATATAAAACACCATCAGAGAGATTCCCGATGCTGATATGAGTCTTAATTCCTTTTTTATTAACTGTTGCCAAATTTAAAACTGGCTTCATTTAGAGAATATCTGAACGTGTCAAGATTAATTCTGGTTAAATGCCAAGGTGCTGCTGGATTATAATATACGTGTATGGTTTAACACCTTACTGTATGCAGATGATATAGTTTTAGTATCAGAAGAGGATTTGCAATCAATGTTGACTTGGGCTGACAACTGATGTAAAACACAGAGATTTTCAGTCAACCTCAGTAAATATCAGATCTTGCATTACAGACAATCTGGGTTTAAAATTAGTGATTTTAAATTTCAATTAGAGGAACAAATGATTGAGTTTGTTGGCAATTACAAATACGTAGGTCTAAATCTGGACGAGCATCTGACCTGAGTACGGTACACCTGTGTTGGCCAATCAGCAGGCAGAGCTTTTGGTTTGATGTCTTTATTGATGCAATAAAAACTGAATTACACAGGACAATACAAGGAATATTGCTCAAAAGGATAAAAACACAATAAAGCCCTCGAGCTTATTTCCATTGTGGTCCTTTAATGGAATGAATTTCCTGTGGTGGCACAGTAGTGAAAACAAAACCATTGGGTGATCTGGGATATGCGATTTACTCCAAACTATATCACACGTGCATGTGCCCAGTTCAGGATTATGTTGCAGGGGTGTGGGGCTCTAAGTAGTTTGAATGGTGAATATGTTCATAATAGGGCGATACAGTATTTTCTCTGAGTCCACAAATTTGCCCAGATACTAGCAATGAGTTTGATACAAGGGATGGGAGCTGTGTGAAATAAGATGGAAAGCCAGCTTGGTAGCTTCATGGACGATATTAAGAGAAATGCCGGATGACAGCGCAGCTAGGAAAATATTTGATTGGGACATAACTGTAAAGGGTGCATGGGCAAGAGAGATGGCAGATCTATTCATAAGAATCTGGGCATACCATGTATTTCAAAAGAAAAAATATAGAGGGGGGTATAGAGGAAGAACGTCTTTGTGGTTTCTGTGATCTCAATGAAATTGAGAATAAGTTTCACGGTGTGTTTTATTTTCCTTTATACCATGACATATGTTTAATAAAGCTGTTTAATAGGTGCCAAAACCTAAATTTGATTTGGTTATGTGATGCAGATAAAATAAAATTGCTCTTCAAACTCAAATTATTTGCATGTGCCGATAATCAAGAGAAGGCTAGGGATAAGCGCACAAAGAAAACATCAGATTTTTATTATATCATAGTCTAGACGTGTGATAGGCTGCAAATATTTTATTATCATTACTTGGTCTTTCTTTTTGTAAATTATGTTTGCCGTGCAGCTACCATTTACTGAGAAGTGATTTGTGTTTTTGGTGTTTTATTGTCCCGTTATGAATTATGACATTTAATTTGCGCAGTTGTCTAGATATATTTTGGGGATTGTCAGACACTGTCTAAACCTGACATGCAAACTGCACACATTGATTGTTTTTACTGATACTCTTACTTGTGTGGTTTGTGACAGACCCAGACAGTCATCTGAAAAGGTCAAAGCTTTGGTAAAAGATTTATATCAACCCTCAGAAGATGGGCAGAACCTAAAAACTGGTAAATAAAAATACAGAGACCTTTTCGTTTTTGTTAAAGGCAAGGATGAAAGGACCACTGCATTTCAATGTGGATGTCACCGGCTGTGATGCTAATATATATATATTATCCGAGATCGGGTCTTGGGGGCAGCAGTGTCAGCAGAGATCCCCAGACTTCCTTATCCCTGGCCACCTCGACTAGCTCTGACTGGGGGATACCGAGGCATTCCCAGGCCAGCGTGGAGATATAATCTCTCCACCTGGTCCTCGGTCTGCCCCGGGGTCTCCTCCCAGCTGGGCATGCCTGGAACACCTCCTCAAGGAGGCGATCAGGTAGCATCCTTACTAGATGCCTGAACCACCTCAACTGGCTCCTTTCAACGTGAAGGAGCAGCGGCTGTACTCCGAGTCCCTCACGGATAACTGAACTTAAGAGAAGAGAGAAGCCAGCTACCCTCCTGTGAAAAAAATATACTTATAAAAAAGGATATCTTCTTTCTTATCTCAGATGAGTCCTCAGATTTGTATAATAATACTAGCAGACATGTATTTGTTATCTTACTATTAGATCATTGGAGTGTTTTCTTTCCAAAAATAAAGTGATATTGGCACAGTTGGTAGCAACGGCACTTTTCTAAATACAACTTGACAGGGTCCATGTGGCAAAACAAACGGCTGGCTTTAGTTTGTCACCGTGTGATTTTAACATATGGGTTTTATTCTTTGATGAATCTCCATAGTGTTATGTTGCTCTAGATTCGTCCAGTGGTGAACTGGTAGTGGAAATGCTTTTTTCATTTATCATTTTATTATATTAATGTTGTGGCCACGCCTTTTGATGAATGTAGGCACTAAAGCACGTATTCAGCTGCTTTTGAAGACAAATGAGACCTTTGGAAAAAATTATTTCTCTTTACTGTTTATTAATATACTTAAAAAGATGAATGTGAAATGGGGACGCTTACAGCTAGGCCTATGTATCATAATATATTTGCTCACAGTGGTAAAGAATAATGAAACTATTTTCAGCCATAAAGCTGTGCTTGAGTAATATGTCTGCTGCAAAGTGCTACAAAGCAATAACTATTACAGGGTGGTTACTTTTTATAATCTTTTTGGAAAAGACAGCCATAAATATATGTAGGTTTTCACTTTTTAGTTTAAGGAAGTATTTATTAAATATTTATTCTGTTTTTATGCATGCCCTCTTCGTATTTGTGTGTGTGTGCGTGTGTGGAGTTTGGAGTGGTGTTCATGATAGAGGTCCCCAGACCCGATAATCTATACTGCATTAGTCCTGCATGGATTTCCACAAATAGTACTGCAAATAATTCCTCTTTAGGGTGGACGAGCCAAGCAGCAGAGGTGCACAACAAAGTGGGTCTTCTACAATGAGTTAAATACATTGTAGATGTACCGTACCTCTGTATATACCATAGATCCCTCTTCATTAAGTCCTATGGCAATCACGCAACATTGGAATGGCTTTCTGCCTACGGTGGCTTTCACAACAGCTGGCTAAACAGGAATCCTTTGCACAGTATAGTAGTGTTTTACCAAGCAGGAAATTAAAAAAAGACGACCAAGCTGACCAAATTCCAACACCTTCAAAAACATTGCAATATTAAAGGTGGAGAAAGATGGGAGGGGGAAAGCTCAACTATAGTGTACTTTTAGTAAAGTACATCATACAAACATCTATACCTTATTGAGAATGATAGTCCTACCCTATAGGCTTGGTCTGTGTGAACATGTTTTGACTGGTATTTCTTTGTCTCTTTGCACAGGCCTTCCCATGTATATCCACAGGCATCTATGGTAAGATTAAGCCCTATTACTATTTTATTCCATTTACTTTTTATTCGCATTTCTTATTATTTCAGTGTACATTATATCCAATGCTTGTTTTGCCACAAACACCTGCAGACATTGCAGTGTGCACCTCTCCCATTGTAAGGGTAATTTCCTTTCCACATTTGGGCTATAGTCGGTTTCTGTATCTATAAAATGATGCATAAAGTGGGCAGACAATATCATGGAGACGCCACATGAAAAACAACTTGAAAACATCAGAGCACTCTAACAAGGATAGACGGACAAATAACAGGATAGTTGCTAAACACCATAAAACGATGGCCTTAAAAATGACCGCAGAATTAAATCAACATCTCTGTGACACAATCTCAACAAAGCCGTTACTAATAGCAGGGCTATTAGGGCGGAAAAACAGTTGTATCTAAGGCTAGTTCACAAAGATGCATGACCTGCAGCACAAAACATGGACCCTAAACAATGTGAATGCACCCTCGTGGGACCAGGCCTGATTTGAAGCAGGGGGTTGTTGGCAAAGAGCAAGCGTGATCATGCATCTTTCCCTGGATAAATACATTTACAAAATACATTTTTGTTTTTAAGAGCCACACTTGTTGATATAAACGGGCTTTAAATATTTTTGGCAAATTATATTAGATGCATGGACATTGCCATAGCTTATAGAAGAAGAAAGCCTTTATTGTCGTTATACGTGGAACAAAATTAGTTGAGAGAGCCGCTGCAACTGTGTGCGCCGCCACAGACACATGTCTTTGGAGCACCCGGAGGAAACCCACGCAAACACGGGGAGAACTTGGACCATGGTTGGATTTGAACCCATGACCTTCTTGTTGTGAGGAACAGTGCTAGCTACTGCGCCACCGAGCTGCCCTATGGGATGGGATGTAATGAATTGACGCTCCAGGCTCTTGGCCCATAACGTCACACTAAATCTGCCAGTGAGGTTTATGAATAACCCCACACGGCTTTTCCCAAAAATATTTTCATGATGTGCCATTACTTCTTCTGAGGTCTGCCGGGAAGAGTTTTGCCATTCTCTGCCATTCGGACAGGTCTAGTATATGGTACATTGAACTTGTGCAGAGGTGTGGACAATCACGGTGGGTATTAAATATGTACGGGTTAATTATCATGTTGATTTGCATTGTCTGTCACCTGGGCTATGTGACGATATCACAGCAATAGCAGCCCCAGTTAAATGTATGAATAATTAATTAATCGAATTACCTACAGATTGTGTGTACCGTGTTGCTGCTACCAGTTAGTTTTATAATAATGGCCAATGTGAGTCGGTGACTTTTGAACATGGTGGTGGATCTGTAATGATATGGGCAGTCATCTCGTGGAAGTCATTAAGTCTGAAGATTGCTCTGCATGATCACGTAACAGCCAAGGGATATGAGGTCATTCTACAGGTCAAGGTTCACCCTGTGGTGCAAACACTGTTCCCTCATGGTGTCCCATATTCCAAGATGATGATGATGATGCCCCATACACACTGCTAAACCAATTCAAAAGTAGCTTCATAAAACACAGAGAAGATCTCTCACACGTCCCCAGATGTAAACGGTGAAGCTTTTATCAAATAACTCAAAGGCTTTCTTTTTGAAGAATGGTCCAATATCCCACTACGCACAGTTCATGACTTGTACGATAGCAATCCAAAGAGGATTGAAGCTGTTCTGAAGGCAAATGGTGGCTCTACTTTATTCCATTTCATTCTTGATGTTTATGTAATGTTCTTTGTTTCTTTTGTTTTGTCCACCGCTGTATGCTTCTGAGCTATATGTGCTGTGCTGTAGATATTTAACTTCCTTATGTACTCTCATATGGTTCACGTGACCTCAGACATATGTGATGCATTGCACCTGCCAATCCAAAATACATTATGGTACCTTATACTTTAAAGAATATAATGTATTTTTTGGTTGGTTTGATAACACCGTTACAATTTGGAATATAGACACTGAATGATGGATTTCAGGTAATGGACATTCTACATGCTTTACATCGTTTTTCAAGATGGATATATAGCATTTTGGGATAAAAGCCTTCTTTTGTAGAGACATACAGGCAGCTGAAATGCATGCAGGGGGGAGGGGGGAACTGTTAGCACTGAATGCTGCTGACCAGGGCGCTGCTTATTGCCGTTCATTGCCGTGCGCTACGTTGCCAGTGGGAGCCCATCACATCAAAGACATGGGCTGTGCATAAACAAGCCTAATGCAGAAGGGGGGAATTAGGCAGCCTGTTCAATAAATAAACAGCTTAGCGCGTCCCATAACTGCATCTCCACACAACAATATAGATGATTAAGACTGAAGATCTTCCCACAGCAGAGGGCAAATAGAGGAGGGACTTTCCAAGGAGCTACGGTGCTGTGCTGTTATTCTCCTCGGCTCCTCCCCGGAGCCCCCAGAGTACTGCCATGTCCTGAAAGGGGCCCTGCTCTCGTCAGGCGTTTTGACATTTTCTGTACATTTTAGATAACCTTTAAGGTCAACTTCCATTTCAGCTATGTAAACAAAGGCTTTTTAGTGTGAAAGTCACATCTTCCCGCTCTCCCTGTCTGTCTCTCTGTGGCTCTCCCTCTCCCTTTCTCGGTCTTTCTATCTCTCTAGAGCACACACAGATAACGCCATAGTCTTTGCTTTGAAAGTAGACACACACATACATGTGCACACACATGGGCCTACACACAGATACTATACTTATGTTCATGAATATATGCACTTGACCCATTTCCAGATTTGAATTGTAGTGGCAAAACAAATCCCGAGCCCCCAGCATTGTGACAGAGAGGAATCAGCGACATGTTATCCAAGGCCTTTGTGGTGGGGAAAACAGATTTGTCAGGACAGCTAATGCTAATTGACACTCTCTCTCACGCCTCCATATTCCAGGGGACTCAGTCACCACTGACAGATGATGGCGGAGCAAGGGGTAGGGCTAGTAGGGGTGCGTAGGGGGTACCTTAGATGCTTGGGAAGAAAAATGAGGGCTCACGCTGCGCTGACAGTCCAATCCCTCAGTCCGGCCCATTAGCCACAACAGAATTTCTGCACAGTTAGCGTGTTGGAGGTACCACCCATAAACAAACTGGTGCCCACCGTGGGCCACGGGTTCACCCGGCATGATAGAGGTTATTAAGTGCTGCTCCTGTTTGCACATCAATCACAGCAATGCGACCCGGGTTTAAATGGATTATTCCTTCCAAGGAGGGCACACCTCTCAATGTCTCACAAGATCAGTGCCAGTAGTCCAACTGGCGAGACATAAGCACCTTACCTGCATGAGTCCTGTGACATTGCCTGATTAGTTTGACCTTAAAAAGGTGCCTGTTTAACATAATAGCTAACATTCAGACAATGATGGTAGTACTGATAAATTCATCTGTTGTCATTTAACTTGAATTACCTTTCACTACATGCAGTCTTTATACAGCACTAGGGTTTCTAATGGCCCAAAAATCAAAGCCCAAATCAGCCAGAACCAGCACAGGTCCAGCCTGTGCTGGACCTTACGAGCCGAGAACGACCCGGCTCGTAAATTTTCCTAATTAATGTCTGTCTGTGACCTAAAAAAAATCATAATTTTACAAGTGACAATTTAATAAACCATCACAACAGATAGTATCATTGTGTTCTCTTTGGTATCTTATAGCTCTCTATAGTGCAACTCACTTTGATATTAAGGCTTTGAAGATTCAGAGTCCGTCCAACCCGTCCAATACGTCCAGAAATAAAATAGATATGAGTGACCAAACCCATCTTTTTTCTATTTTCTTAAAGATATTTAATATATTCCATATCTAATGGGCTCCCTTTTTCCAATTTGTGATACGCAAGTCTATGCTTGCCCTGCCTTGCTGCCACCTGCTACTACTAATAAGTAAGTAAATAAACAGACAGACAGACAGACAGGCAGACAGGCAGGCAGGCAGGCAGGCAGACAGACAGACAGACAGACAGATTGTATCTATCTGTCTCTATTGCTCTTGTATTTCTACGTCTGTCCTTCATCAAAGAAAGCTGCAGGCCGTTGCAGTGCTGTAGTTATTTGTATACTAACTTATGTAGTTAATTATATAGTAACTTCTATAGTTAAACAAATACACATCAGGTGGAATAAAAGTAACATTACAACTTCTTGAGCAGGGAAACTGGAGGAACTGATTTGACGGAATTTCGACACAGGAGACATTCCCACATGAGAAAGGGGCGATAGAGAAGTAATTTCCTCTTTTGTGTCCCTTTCTCTCCTCATCTTTT
>CABFOT010039030.1:0-10020 GCA_900660305.1 Cetomimus sp. NI1144 | reverse complement strand
AGAGAGAGAGAGAGAGAGAGAGAGAGATAGAGAGATCAAAACAGTCACAAAATCAATTGTCTCTCTTACAGAGCATGTATCACTGGAAATATTGAGTTTGCAAACTCAAATTCTAGGACGCTTGTGAAATTACATCAAGCATTCAGTAATTCATAACAGGTTTTTTTATGAAATACCATAATCCATCCATCGGGTCATAGGGGCAGCAGTGTCAGCAGAGAACCCCAGATTTCCTTATACCTGCCACTTCAACTAGCTCTGACCGGGGGATCCCGAGGCGTTCCCAGGCCAGCGTGGAGATATAATCTCTCCATCTGGTCCTCAGTCTGCCCCGGGGTCTCCTCCCAGCTGGATGTGCCTGGAACACCTCCTTAGGAAGGCGACCAGGTGGCATCCTTACTAGATGCCCGAACCACCTCAACTGGCTCCTTTCCACGTGAAGGAGCAGCGGCTGTACTCCGAGTCCCTCACGGATAACTGAACTTCTCACCCTGTCCCTAAGAGAGAAGCCAGCTACCCTCCTGAGGAAACCCATAAGATAGTTCACAATGTTAAAAAAAACATGCGGTTCCAGCACAAATTCAATTGTATTAAGTCCAATCAATGGATGCAGATTGCTGTATTCAATGCATATAAAACATGGCTGAATTATGCATTTTTAATTAACTAAAAACTATGTGTATTAAGATCGTGAGCTACAACTCTTCGTACCAAGTGCAGGATGACCATCAAGTTCAATAATCACCACAGTGTTAGAAAGGAAGATCACAGTTTTGGTTAACAATTAATTTCAACAGCAGCCAAATGCTGTAATATGTAGATTCCTCTCTAGGATCCCCAAAATCTGCCAATAAGGTTATGGAAAAGATTATTAATGGGACATAGGAAACAAAAAGAATAGGCAGCATTCATACAAATCTGGAAATCCTTCTTTGACAGATCTGTGTCATTTTATCAAGTCCAGCATCTTTGGGGATTTATTCTCAGACAAGAGAGGGATGAGTACATTACTCCTGAGTGCTCAAAATCTAATTAGTGTCTTTTTATAAAAACCTTCTGGTATCACGGGCTGCCTCCGAAGGGACTCACTGATTCAAGTGCCTTTTTTCAGATTTGGGAAGACTAACCCACATATAGATGTGAATGAACTGTAATCCTGAAGCACATTCAAACCATAGACCCCACACACAGTACTGGACTGTCTCTGTTGCTCTTGCAATCAAACAGCACATCAGCAATAAGCTGGGCTCTTACAACTATATCAACTTGTGACAGCATCGGGGTGGTGGAGAGCCGTCACCAGATCCATCCATCATTGCCTGCTTATCTGAGGTCGGGTCGCAGGGGCAGCAGAGATACTCAAACTTCCTTATCCCTGGCCACCTCAACTAGCTCTGACTGGGGGATTCCAAGGCGTTCCCAGGCCAGCGTGGAGATATAATCTCTCCAGCTGGTCCTCGGTCTGCCCCGGGGTCTCCTCCGAGCTGGACGTGCCTGAACACCTCCATAGGGAGGTGACCAGGTGACATTCTTACTAGATGCCCGAACCACCTCAACTGGCTCCTTTCGACATGAAGGATCAGCGGCTGTAATCCTAGTCCCTCACGGATAACTGAACCTCTCACCCTGTCCCTAAGAGAGAAGCCAGCTACCCTCCTGAGGAAACCCATTTTGGCTGCTTGTAACCGCTATCTTGTTCTTTCTTTCATGACCCATCGCTCATGACCATAGATGAGGGTAGGAACAGACCGGTAGATCGAGAGCTTTGCCTTCTGGCTCAACTCTCTTTTTGTCACAACGAATGCAAAACCACACCTGCTGCGCCAATTCTCCGGCCCATCTCCCACTCCATTGTACCCTCACTCGCAAACAAGACCCAAGATACTTGAACTCCTTCACTTGGGGTAAGGACTTGGAGTGGACAATCCATCTGTTTCCTGCTGAGAACCATGACCTCAGATTTAGAGGTGATGATCCTCATCCCTACTGCTTCACACTCGGCTGCAAACCTGTCCAGTGAGTGCTGAAGTTCATAGACCGATGACGCCATCAGGACCACATCATCTGCAAAAAGCAGCGATGCAATCTGAAGCCCACCGAACTGTAACCCACCTCATCCCCCTCCACGACTACGCCTCGAGATCCTGTCCATGAAATCCACAAACAGTATAGGTGACATAGCGCAGCCCTGGCGGAGGCCAACACCCACTGGAAAAGTCTGACTTACTGCCGAGGATCCGGACACAGCTCTCGCTTTGGGAGTACAGAGATTGGACTCTGTAAGTAGTGACCACCTCACCCCATACTCCCACAGCACATTTCACAAAAGATCCCGGGGAACCCGATCATACGCCTTCTCCAGATTCACAAAACACATGTAGACTGGATAGGCATTGTGGCGGGTGAGTAGAGGAAATGGAGGTGTGACCAGCGATCAAGTGAACCAACACGATAAGGTGTTGGTTCACTTGATTAAAAAAGCGCTATATAAATGCAGTCCATTTACCATTCACCGGACCTTTATCCATATCTAAATGAATTACATTACATTAAGGCATTTAGCAGATGCATAAATCTATCATGACATGGGAGAGAAAAGAGAAACAATATTATACTGAAAAAAACTAGTTCGAATTAACAGTAAACTGTGTTGTCTACATTGAATAACATTTTGTCTCACTGTACCTGGCTGGAGAAAGCCTATCCTGTCCCTTGACAATGCAATTGCTCTGCTTGTAAACCCCACAGCTGCTGTGATTGCAAGCTGTGGTGTGTGCAGCTCTTGAACCAAGTATCCATAGTAACCTGCATACACAGGACGCAGTTGGGCGTGTGTGCCATATAGTCCGACACTGCTCATAGTCACCACATCACCTGACTGTCTCAATCTTCTGGCCACTGTTTAATGACATGGTTATTAAGAACATATCTCTCAAACAGTACATGAGCTAAGAGGATAATAAGTATTACAGTGAACGTTCATGATTATAATTGCCTTTAAAGTTATTAGTAAAGCTAGGCACAAAATAAAAGTTAAATATCGGTACACATACATATCAAATAGTTAGGCCTATATTGTCTATTTTAGCAAACGATGGATGGATTGTCAAATATAGGCCTACGCATGCTAATGCTCTAGAGCTCATGTGTGAAATACTGCATCCTCGTGACAAGTCCAAAGATAAATGATGGAATAAGCCAGTCAGACCATTACTCAAGCACCTTTCAAATACATTGCTCTTGTACAAGGTCCACTCTTATTACTCAAATAGTTCATCATAAAGCCTTACGGATGTCTCAGCATTAATTAAGTTTCCATTAAAAACAGAATGCAGAATTTTTTGATAACCAAAATTAATCTGGGTTCAGGACAAAAATCACTTAATTTATTTGCTTTTCAAATGCATAAAATATGTCAGCCACCTAAAGTAACATCTCGTATTCTATCCATATTATAATACGTCCATGATTATATCCCTTGACATTCTTGTTGTTCTGAAAAGTCGGAGCTCTTATTTTGAAATGTGCATGACCGATTACATTGTGGTGCTGAATTTGACGTCATTTCCTTAAACTCTTTAGCTGACTTCTATCTCGTTGTATGGGATGTTACTTCAGCACTCTGAGAACCATATGCTTTGATTTTGAAATATGTTGTATGACGCATCAACACATATCACTTGTCTTAATTTCACAAAAAGGCATTCAGTATTATTTACGTGAACAACACGAACGGCACTACCCGTCAGGCTTTTAGCTAGTTGGAATGTTCCATCTCCTACAAAGGTGACAAGCTACGGTAGCTATAGCTTCACGGGCTACTGTGGAAAATGTCTTTAGTTACTATCATGAGACTGAAGTCATACTTTCGTGATGTCCCAAATAAAATTTCAATAGGTAAAAGCCTTTCCATGGAGGACATCGTCTACTCAACATCCGGTGGACCACCCCCACTATCAACAGATGGTACATGCTACAACGTACGTTCTCCACGTTCTCCTTCGCGCTTCCGCTTCCGCTCTGTTTCGGAAGTAATAAACAAGTAGCCTGCTGCAGCTATTTGAGGACACGAAGCTGGGCATATAATAGTTGAAGCAATAAGCTCTCCACTGGTGTTAACGTTGTAAATTTATTCAGAATTTGCGCTTTTGGAAACCAAGTCTGCATCGCATTAATTGCGAAAAGGTACGACACTGAGCTCTCCAGCTAAATATAGTGTAGACAGTGGGTAACAACAAGCCCAATATACGGTTAGCATAGCTGTTAGCTAGCATAGACTAATTACCCATTAGCCACATTGCCCTAACGGTTAGGTTACAGGCTTTATAAAACCGTAATAAACCCTCTCTGACTACCTTGTAAAATGGTGTTCTTTGAATTGTGCAGACGATGGCTGATTGGTTGGGGAGTTTGGTGTCTATAAACTGTGGGCCGACATTGGGGGTCTATCAAGGAGAGGTGTCATCTGTGGACCAGTCCAGCCAGACCATCTCCCTCAGGCAGCCTTTCCACAATGGTGTCAAGTGCCCTGTTCCCGAGGTCACATTCAGGTGAGCGCCAGTGGCAAAGCCAGTCTTCCCTACATCTGTCCCTGCAGATTGATTGACAGCTAGTACTGCTGACTGTGATTGAAAATGCTTTGCCTGTCCTGCAGTGCCATGGACATCAGGGATCTAAAGATTTTGGACATCCAGAAGGGTGCTGCTGGAAACGGCTCCACTGCGTATACGCAGGTAAGCAGTGCTCCAGTTGCAGTCCCACGGTGCGAGCCCAGGTGTCAGGAGAAACCCAGCTCGCCACAGCTCTGCTCTAAAAGCTACGGAGACCGTCATCTGGATATATCTGGTCAGCACAAGGGATTTCGCCGACGACATAACTCCTGTAAGTGCCAGCACGGTATTGCGCATTTTATTAGTCGATACCAAATATGATTTACTTTAATATGTTTTTTGTCTCGTCAGGGTCGTCAAGTAGTCGAGGGGCAAACCAGGTCACGCCGAAGAAAAATGGGGTGAAGAATGGTGGTAGCCAGATGAAGCACAGAGACGACGAGTGCTTTGGGGATGGCATGGATGACGGGCTGGATAAGGACTTTGACTTTGAAGGAAACCTGGCTCTCTTTGACAAAGCAGCCGTTTTCTCAGAGATCGACACATCAGAGCGCCGCGGTAACGGCGCAAGGTCACGTGGCACGCCACAAGAACAGACGCCCTCGCGTTACCGTCACGACGAAAACATACTGGAGGCCAAACCCATCGTTTACAGACAGATTACTGCGCCGCAGCCGGGGGCCAAAGAATACTGCACTGGTGAGTGTTTCACGTGGTCAGATCATCAAGCGGATAGTTTTGAGGGCATATAAACTGAAATAAAATATCACAGTCCCAATTCCTCCCTTTGTTCCATACAGACTCCGGTCTTGTTGTACCCAGTATACCCTACGAGCTGCACAAGCGTCTGTTGTCGGTCGCAGAGCACCACGGTCTCTCGCTGGAGCGGAGACTAGAGATGACAGGGGTGTGTGCCAGTCAGATGGCGCTGACGTTGCTGGGTGGACCCAACCGGTAAGCATGTGGGCATGGTCTGTACGCACGACACAAATCACCATGTAGTCTTCACTAAATTACAGAAACCTATATAAAGGATAAAGCATGTAATTAATTATTAAGTGCAATAGAATGGTGTTTGAGAGCAGGTGACCAAAGAATATATGATATATGATGATATACTTTATTAATCCCCTTGGGGAAATTCAGAGGCATTCGGACAACTGCTGTGCACCGGCATTTAATTTCAGAACCTGGAGAGACAAACTAAAGAAACGGTGTATCTGCTTCGTGTCTTTATCGTGTGCCTTCCAGACTCACCCCCAAAAACGTCCACCAACGTCCCACAGTGGCCCTGCTGTGTGGCCCTCATGTCCAGGGGGCTCAGGGCATCAGCTGCGGTCGTCACCTGGCCAATCACGAAGTGGAGGTCATCCTGTTCCTGCCTAACTTTGTCAAGATGCTTGACTTGGTCACCAGCGAGCTCACGCTCTTCGGCAAGACTGGGGGCAAACAGGTGTCGAGTATCAAAGGTGGGAACCTTCTGATTCGGACTTCCTGTCTCTGTGTGATTTATTCTTTAGATGTCGGTCAAGTAATACTATTCTCTCTCTCTCTCTCTCTCTCTCTCTCTCTCCACAGAACTTCCAGACACCCCAGTGGACCTGATCATCAACTGCCTGGACTGCCACGAGAACACGTTCCTGATGGACCAGCCGTGGTACAGAGCGGCTGCGGACTGGGCTAACCAGAACCGCGCCCCCGTGCTCAGCATAGACCCTCCTGTGAGTGGACAAGGGCAGGCAGTGGAGGCCAAGTGGTCCCTCTCGCTCTGCCTCCCCCTTCCCCTGGCAGAGGGGGCTGGCAGGGTGTACCTCTGCGACATCGGGGTTCCTCGCCAGGTGTTCCAGGAAGTGGGGATCAAATACCATTCTCCGTTCGGGTGCAAATTTGTCATTCCCTTGCACTCTGCGTGATGGGACTGATGGTCAACAGGACCGCTGTAGTGTTTCACCATCCTTGACCGTTTGGGTTTCGGGGCCTTATATTCCAGTTTCTATTGTTTTACCATTCATGTGTTGTGTTTCTGAAGCAGCTGCGTGTGCGGGGGACTTTCCCCTCACACTTTAGGACCATTGGTTTGTTACATCAGTTTTACACGGACTGTGTTTATATGGATGGGATGAAGGAACATTACATTCTGGATTTTTTTTTTCCTTCATGGTGTGGCCACACTTTAAGTTTCTCTTTTACAGGCTGCAATAGTTGCATTTTAGAAATGGGCAAGTGACAGTTAAAAAAAAAAGATTAGCTGACTTGTTGATAAATAGTGTAGCACAGTGTTCACTGCATTAAATGCAATAAGAAAAGTTCATACTTCAACTTGCGATGACACATTTTTCTGAATCGTAGCATTATTAGGGCTGTCGATTCCAGACGGAACATTTGTGGGATCGACTCCGCGGCGTTGCCTCGAAGTGAAGAATCGATTCTTTTTGGAGTCTGTTGAAAGAAGTCAGTGACCCGCCGCCATGTAGTCCATATAAATACATTTCATCTGGGTTACAACACAGAAATACAGTTTAGTGTCATTATCCTTGTTTTGTATTTTCTTAACAACACTCCAATTATGTAGCCGTGACAGTTTATTAGGATGGCTATTATTTTGTTAAAGCGTGAATATTTACCAGGAGTTCCATTATTGATGTCTAAAGTAACATTGGCAGGTTTGGCAATTTTTATTTAATTTAAATAACGCCATGTCTACAAGCTAAACCAATGTATGGGGCAGCTGATGGAGAGACTCCTCCAGATATCAGAGATTTTGTTTTTCCATGGTCAACTTGACTGTGATGATCGCAGCTCCAGCATCTACCCTTTAATTATTTAAAAAATAATAATTAATTTGGCCACCAGTGACATTTCAAACCAAGGGAATGTCACGCTAAACCTTCTAGCTTAGACGGGTAATGACCTTTGTGGTGAATGTTGCGTGAGATAATCATTACCTGGTATTTTTCCAAAGGCTAAACGCTCTCTTGTATGTGGGACTTGTGACCGGGTCTTTGTAGTGACAGTCAATTGTTTTTTCAGTTTTCTTTTCATGACCGCCCCCCTCCTCCTGATGTTACAGGGCATGTACGCTTATGAATGTGATGATGACTAGTGATGACTGAATCTAAACTAGTGGTAAGGGAGCCGAGGAGCTCATTATTTTGATGCCTTGCCAGAGGGGTCATAGGTTTCTTCATTACAATTTACATTTCCACTCCCAGATCCTGTTTTAGCCCATACAAGTAGGAACCTCTACCCTGCCTGCTGGTTCTTTTACAAGACCACAGGAGTTTGAAATGGGCTTTTTGCTTCCTGGACCGAAGCAACAATGTCTAAGTTAATCAGGCTTTTGAGAGATGAGTCTGGCAGTGTAGCTGAGAAATAACAATTCAAACAATCAAGACTTCCACAGTGACCTTCCGGTGTGCAGTGTGTACTCTGTAACTGTGGCATCAGAGTTTGGGATGAATAATGTGTTGTCTGGCCTGCACTCAGTGAATCCACCGACTATGTGAAGGTTGTTTTCCTGGAAGAAGAAAAAAACCCTGCTACATTCCTCTGGCGTGATGCGCGCGTGTCGTCTCTGTTCAGACACGTCTCTGGATAAGGTCGGCACGGTGTTATACGGGATGTAACGGGACTGGGGAGGGGTGTCATGTGTGTCCTTGGCCGCTAGGAGGCGATGAAACCACACTTCTGTTACTCTGCTAGCCTAGCCAGGCAGTCCTTTGTATTTCAACTTCCTTCTATGACGTGGCCAGTCAAGAGACACACCATGAGGTGATCTGGCTTTGGAGTGGGAATCACAGTGGTACGAAAAGCTAAAAAATTTAAATAAATTGGGGAGACAGAAAAATGTGTAATAATTTACATTTATTTGTTTAAACGTTTGTAAAGATCCGATCTGCAGTGGGTGTTCAGGACCACGCCTGATCAGTTTGCAGCACCCATGTGGCCAACAGGTATATCTGCTCTGTGTTCATGTCTGCAGATCAAAGCAATAAACATGTCCTCCCTCGTCACATCTCTGGACTCTTGTTAACGCACCCGGAAGTCCTCTGCCTTGGTCAAATTCCGCCACTCGCCTGAAATCCTGAAATAGATGTTTTTTTTCCTTTCTTCCCTTTACTTGCCCAGTTTATCACCAATGCGCATGCGCAGTGTAAAATCAAGGTGGGGCACACGAAAACCAGAAAACTTGAATGTCTCTAAACAGGGGACACGGAGCTGCGCCGCCTGCTCTGTTGTGGTTTCTGGATGCAGCTTCGTTAAACCACAGCTGAAGCACGAGAGGGAGGAGGGGGGTCCTCACTGATGATGACGACAAGAAGAAGAAGAGACACGCAGAGATCAATGGTCGCTGTGTGTTATTGACGTTTTCCGGGACCGGTGACGGTCGCTCTCGCGCCCTGACGACACCGACCGGGCTTCGGTTCGGCGGATGGGATTCTCCAATGCAAACGGACAGAAGCGTCTCGATCAGCTGTCACAGTTGTTGACACCACTCTGTTGTCCGCATCCGCAGGTAAGAGAGGACTGCACCTTGAGCTGGAGTTCAACATGGCAGAGGGAGGGAGGGAAGCCGAGGGGAACCAAAACACCGCGCGGATAAACATGCGCACCTCTTTTGGGGTTTGTCAGAGAGAGGGAGCGAAATGAAATATAAGAGAAGAGAAAAAATGTTCCTGATCTCTCATCGAGGCAGAGCCCATGCTGAAGATCACCACGCTGTGTGTTGCACCTCGACACCATTGATATCTGAAGTTATTCCTGGGATAGTTAAAACTGACAGCAGCTAAAGTATTAGAGAGAGAGAGACAGACAGACAGACAGACAGACAGACAGACAGACAGAGAGAGAGAGAGCTCGATCTCCTCTCGGGTCAGTTCTGGGGTGATGGCCCTCTGGTCCATCCATCCATCTTCGTCCGCTTATCCGAGGTCGGGTCGCGGGGGCAGCAGTGTCAGCAGAGAGCCCCAGACTTCCTTATCCCTGGCCACCTCGTCCAGCTCTGACTGGGGGATCCCGAGGCGTTCCCAGGCCAGCGTGGAGATATAATCTCTCCACCTGGTCCTCGGTCTGCCCCGGGGTCTCCTCCCAGCTGGATGTGCCTGGAACACCTCCTTAGGAAGGCGACCAGGTGGCATCCTTACTAGATGCCCGAAACACCTCAACTGGCTCCTTTCCACGTGAAGGAGCAGCGGCTGTACTCCGAGTCCCTCACGGATAACTGAACTTCTCACCCTGTCCCTAAGAGAGAAGCAGCTACCCTCCTGAGGAAACACATTGTGTCCGCTTGTAACCGCAATCTCGTTCTTTCGGTCATGACCCATCGCTCATGACCATAGGTGAGGGTAGGAACGAAGACGGACCGGTAGATGGAGAGCTTTGCCTTCTGGCTCAGCTCTCTCTTCGTCAC